>VDFB02272943.1:0-62188 GCA_007258455.2 Sequoia sempervirens | reverse complement strand
AAGTCATCAGTGCTATGACAGCTGACATATGTATCATCTAGAAGACATGAATGGAAAAAGAGACCCTGAAATGGAAAACGCAGTTACTATCTTTACCATGGAAAAACCATGGATTCTTTGCAAGTATGTTTTGGGATCTGCATTTGCAGCCCAGGTACATCCACAAACTTACCTGGACAAATCCATCTTGCAAATGTAAAACCCTGTCCAAACCCACAACAAAACATACCCAAACCTGAATCCAAAATGAATCATACCCAAATCCAGGGCTACAGGGGAGCAAACTAATAAGAGTCTAAAAATAGAACATAATTCAAATATTTAAATGTCCTATATACATTTAAATACTATATATATATATATTTTAAAGGATTACTGGGAATAATGAAGGTTTGATGTGTAAATGGCCATCAAATTTATTTGAAAGGGCTTTTGTTATCCACTTTGTCCATTGCTGCCATTGTAGTTATACCTCTCAGTGTAATAAAATGATTTCTAACATGGGCCTTATCTCGAAATCACAAATTGGTCTCCAAAATGATGTCACCTCTGTGTGACCACATGATGGCAAAAAATATGCAAGATCAAAATATTCTGCCTCGAATGGTCCTTCATCATTTCTTAATCAATCTTGCCAAAGGAATAATTTGAAGAAATAAATTAGACACTAAAATGCTTGCAAACCAATAAGAACTATTACCTTTGACAGTACTCATCAAATAGCCGACGCAGCTTGCAGGTGAAGGCAGATTTGGTGCTGATCTCTATCAATGAAACATATATTTTTGAATTCAAAGGATATTGACTTAGACCCTGTACAATAATGTCCCATGATTGAGATGGTCTCACTAAAACTTTATTCTTTTCAAGCATTTGAGTGTAACGCACATACAAAAGTTCAAGCTCAAGATTCTGTTGTCGTCTTTCTGTCATCACAGAATGAACATGTCAAACATTCTGGACCAAAATTATTTTTCCTTTGTTCTCTAAGAAAATTCAGGATAGCTTGTAGCATGGATAATCTCTATAAACAAAGAAAACATTGCATCATGCAACCAATGTTTATATATTTTGAACAATCATGATGGGCATAACAATTTTGGATAAGCTATCTAACCCCAAACAAAAATATTAGAATTCTGTGGCAAACATTAACAAGGTTGTAGATAGCTTCTTAGATTCAATCCTTCATGGAATAAAGTGCAACTACATAGTTTATAAGAACAAATTATTGAAGTAAAGCACTGTGCAGATGTGTTGCATGATATTTTACAACATAGCAGAAAGAGCAGAACAATGATCTAACATAAAGGATTCTACACATTCCACTATTGCAAATGGCATCTAGATATCTGTTTAGAAACCTGATTCTCCAGGAATAAAAAGCAATACAAATGTCAACAATGTTACTATTTAAGTTTCCAAAACATAAATGCAGGGACAGAAACGAAAACCAAAGGACATGATGGACAACCTAGTTCAGTTGTCTAATGGATATTGAAAACTAAGAAAATATTAGTGTACACACACATCCACATCTCCCCTTTAGCCATGAATTCCATGTTGCCTTCTGTAACTGAGGGAACATGCTGCACAGCAGTTGCCTTCTATACATCCCTGGAACTTGTAAGCTCAACAATAATTTGAAAATTCAGATTCAGCAAAAACTTGGGAGCTCACATTTTGGCTCAGACTTGAGATTCCACAAAAACACAGCAAATAAAAAAATTACATAAATACACAACAAACTTGAACAATGCAATAGACACAAAGACAATGAATTTAGAGAACACATAAATCTATTTTTATTATACTAGCATCGCCTCGAATTGGGATTGACTTGGGAAACCAAAAGTATAAATGGAATTCAATTTCTCAAGATTTAATCAAGAGACTAAAAACCACTGGAAATTTCATAAAAATAGGGGGAAAATAATGTTTTTTATCTCAATCCAAATAAAAGGAAAAAATATGCTTTTCTTCATGCAGGCCCAAAACAATTTTTTGTTTTCTTTTACAAAACTAGGCCCAAATTAAGACCTTTGCACCAACAGGGACCTCCGCAGTGCATGCCATTTTCCACATTTTTATCACTTTCAACAGATCATCAATAAATCTTTTCAATCACTCAACAATCAATTCATGCCACTGAGATTCTAATTGCTGAAAACAAAACAAAAAACACAAAAAATAAAAGGTTTTATCAAGGGAATGCAATTTATCTTCAGTGATCAAATCTGCAGAGAAAATTCTCAAAAAATCATGAATTTCAGGCAAGTCTCACTGAGTTTCTCTGCAGGACTCAACAAACAAGACTCTGGTGAGTACTCAGCAGTCAAAAAACTCACAAGTTTGGCAAGGACTTGCCAAGTTTGCAATTTATGGATTCAACTACTAATCACAGCTGCACCCATTTGCATACTCTAATCTATGCATGCTATGTTCTAAGGATTTTTTGGTAAAATGAGAAGGAAACAAACTTTGATTCAAATAAAAGTTTCAGAAATTTACTTGAAATAGAAGCCATATGCGGGGGAAAAAATATATTCAGGGAAGAGATATACAGGCAACAAGAAACATTCAAAAAATGTTTCTAATGGGTTATAGTCATAGATTTATAGTAGCAAGTTGAGTGCAGAAAGGCTGAAGAACAAGATTCCAAATTCACATGTCCTTAAATCATTAGGGGCATACTTAAAGGCCAGAATTGTTAGCTCAAATCACTATTTCTTTAATAAAGTGAGTACAATTCGGCTTGATTAGACTCCTTGTAGCACACTCTAGTACCTGTAGTGGTTTAATTCCTTTGTGCATGCACACAAGTAATGCAAATCACAGAGGATGTTAATCTAGAGTAAAAACACATATGAGATGAGTGCACACATAGTTTATCGCTAATCAAATTTAAACTCATGATTCACAAGAAAAAATGTAAAGAATTATTTTGCAGAAACCTTACAAAGAATTGACTAACCAACTTCACCCAAAAATCATACTTACCAAACGCACCTCCAACCAAACATCAAAGATATGTTTTATAAGCATGTAAGTTGCTCCCAATTAATCATTGACTTAGGTAGAAAATGGATGAAACTTCTACAGACCTGGAAGTGCCATTGAAAAAGCATCTTTATAAACTCTAGCTGCAGCTTCCCATCCAATTGTTAATTCTTCCAATAAGGCTGCCGAGGCTACCAAAGCTGTAGACTGCTCTTTTATTTCCCCATGTGCCCACATTGAGCGCAGGTGCCATAACTGCTCTCCAAACCCTCGCCGTGCTTTCAATATCTGGGTACTTGAAGCATGATGTGCCAATGAAAATGCAGAGTATTTTCCACAAGTCCCTAAGCAAGAAAGTATATGAATTGCACGCTGTCGAGAAGAGTTAGAACCATTCATCTCGGCACTGAATTGATGTGCAAGTTCTGCCTCTGCATATAAGAGATACAAAATGGGGGCATTCGAACGACAATCCTGAAATAAGGGGGAAAAAAGCAAAGATATGAACCTGTTGAATAGGGAATGACCAGTACATTGGGTTTATCTCAAGCATGTCCTTACCTACTATTTTCATAGAATACAAAGTACAACCACTGTGAATGGCATGGCATGTATAAGAAAAATGTTAAATTATATAAATGGTGTTTCTAATAAAACCAAGATACTTGCATTCATATCAATGTACTTAGCAATTTCATTCACCAGCTGCATGAAAAAAAGATAAAATGTATTTATATCATCCTGTTGTCATCATAATGTAGTTTTCAGACATGGTTAAACAAGCATTGGTGAGAACAAAAATGTTTATAGTCCAACATGGAAGCATGCTCTACCATTCAATGAAGCAGAAATTAAATCTCCTCCGTACCTAGAAAATTGTATTTGTAAATCCCATAGAGTGTAAACAAGCATTGATGCGAACAAAAATGTTTATATTCCAACATGGAAGCACGCTCTACCATTCAATGAAGCAGAGATTGCATAGAGTGCAAACAAGCATTGGTGCAAACAAAAATGTTTATATTCCAACATGGAAGCACGCTCTACCATTCAATGAAGCAGAAATTGAATCTCCTCCATACCTAGAAATTAGTATTTGTAAATCCCATAGAGTGTAAACAAGCATTGGTGTGAACAAAAATGTTTATATTCCAACATGGAAGCACGCTCTATGGATAAATCTAAATAAACTTATAAAGTGACAAGAAAAAACCAGCAAGGACTAAACATTTGAAGTTCAGACGCTGAGAGTAAGGCAGTAAATATGTCAATAATGATAAATAATGTACCACCACTTGAAGCATGCCTTAGAGGCTTAGACTACCATGTTGTGTTACATGTTTACAAAAGCTTACATCAATTATGTGCAATGTTCTATTCTTATTGATTTTAACTTGGTAAAATTTCTGCTTAATTGGTTATGTCATATCAAACAGAAAAATTTGTCACTAGTTTAATCTAGACTTTAAGGATTTAAAGACTTCTAATTTAAGGAAATAGAATAATTAATTCCATGGATAAAAAAGAGTATTATATTTTTATGAATTTTTCAAGTCCTTTATCTTTATGCAATGGATAATAGACAAAACAATAAAATGCATACCACTGGTAGATCATCAAGGGCCAATAGAGCCATATCAAAAATTTTACGTGCCAAATCAATGTTACCAGCTGCTGCCTCTATTGATGCATATGCTCCACAAAGTAGTAAGTCCTGCATCAAATACATAATTTAAGATCTCAAATGTATCAGCATTCATATCCTTGTCATTACCAGTCTAGTTTCATATCATAACAATCCTTTTCATGACAACAGACAAAACGGAAAAGATGAAACAACAAATAGCTTTTCTGAAAATAGCAATGGTTGTAGTCATGCGACATCTGAATTGGTACTAAATTAAAGAAATACATTTGATTGTTTCATGTGAAAATCAGTTGATTTACAAAAGATTGCATTATAACAAATTAAAAACAAAGGGCATAAAGCTATGTACTCCAGAAACACGTCTTCTGTCCCAAGACCCTGTTGTCCCATGTTTCTTCATTTCCACTATGTTTCTAGGAAATGTCCCTAGCCATACCCAATGGGCCAATTGAAAACGTTCTTTTGTTTGCCATACGGGGCACCACAAAAACTCAGGGAGCATTTCAATTTTCTGATTGTTTCTGGGGACATTACCAGGGACAGCAGGACATCCCTCAAACCACTTATGGGACTTCCCAGCACTAACAGCATCCCATGGCCACCAAGGCCCACCAGCCCTTTTTACCTTCCCAGAAACCTAAGCCAATACCATTTGGAAAGAGGAAAAAAATAAAGCACTAGTTCAGAATCGAAAGGACACACTACATAGTTTAGCATCTGAGATTGATACTGATAATGACGTGGAGAAGTACTCAATGGCCAATGCCTCAGATGAGGGTTCTGATTACTTAATACATATGGTGATTTGGCTTTCCCTTTTGAGTTTGAGTCGTTTACTCTTGACTAATTTTGTAGTCGTATTGACATACTGTTTATTTAGTACTCTAATATCTCCCTATAGTTTAAACTTGAGACTGCATTTTAATTTTTGTACTTTGTTTCTGATTTCAGGTTTCATTTAAATGTTCAATGTTCATTTGTTTCACTAATAAATTCTTAAGTTTTTGTAGTCATATTGATATACTGTTTATTTAGTACTCTAAAATCTCCCTATAGTATAAACTTGAGACTGCATTTTAATTTTTGTACTCTCGGTTTCTGATTTCAGATTTCATTTAAATGTTCAATGTTCATTTGTTTCATTATTAACTTCGTAAGTTTCAATTTTCAAATGTTTCAAAGTTCACACTCTTAGGCTCTTAGTTCCCAGATTATAAGTTTCATATTGAATTTTAATTTTTTATTATAAAATAGCTATAGAAGTTTCATATACTTTTTTATTCAAAAAAAAAAAAATATTATATATTCTATTTGTAAGCATGCAAATCAGAATAAAACTGAGAATCAAAAACAATATTTAAAATTTGTTATTTAATCCCAATGCAAACCTCCAATAGAGCGCTATGTGGATATGCTCTTGATCTCAATACTTCTGTTTGTTGCTCGTTCAGACAACATCTACTTGCTCAAACGAGAATCATGATTCTTTGAAATGATGGATTTGATCTCAATTTATAGAATTTTACAGAGATGGATGAACAGCTAGGATTTGATCTTGGATCGAGAGCTTATCCCATTAAAGGTGGAGTGGATGAGGATAGGCGGTGGCTATTATTAGTTAATTAATTGATTTATTGATTTAAAAATATTATTTATTTATTTTGTGCAAAGAGTTAACTGATTTGATTTTGATTTATTAAATGATTTTTCCTTTTCGAAGATTTGTTAACTATTTTGATCAATGAATTAACTGATTTGATTTATTCATTTGATTTATCATATTTTATTAGTTTAATGAGTTATTTGTGGATAACAGATTATTTTATTTATTTTGGCGTTTTGTGGAAAAATGTTTTATTTGAATTAATTAAATAATAAGAGATTGTTTAATCAATTTGATTTTGATAAAGTGGATTAATTAATATAAGATGAAATATTTTAATGAATGAATGCTGCTGTGTCAACATGGGGGTGATGGTACGAAAATGAGCGTTAGCAAGATTTCGGTGTCTCCACTATTTGTCTTCTGCATTTCCTAAATCCAAGGAAAATATTTAGCCATACTGGAAACCTGTTCTGCCATCCCTAAATCTTCACTTAACATAGGAATGAAAGTAATTAGATTGCAAAATATGAGTAAACAGTCCTAAATTTATGGCTAAAACAGTACACCTAAGTTATACAAATAAGTTGTCTACCATCAAACTAGCTATCTACAACTGCCTTGTAGGGTGATGACCATATCTATGTGCCTGTAATATATTTACGATTATTGATCCATTTAATATGTCATCATCCATTTTATCTATAATGTTATATTATATATTATATGTATTATCTTCAGTATGTTTCTCTCTAGTATGTGATCATCTATTTTATCTACAAATTTATATTTATATACATATTGAATGTGTTGTATGTCTATGTGTTTCTCTATACCACACTTGAACATGCCTTGCCTATTCCATGAAACATTGAAAATAGTTTTAATATCTTGGAAGTAATGGTTTCTTGTGACCAGAAAATAAGCTTTATCTAAATTGACATGTAAGCAAAACTAGTTATGTCAACATCTTTCTAAAGCAACGGATGTCTAGTTCAAGTTCTAGATTATTTTTGCATTTATTACATTCTCAATCTAGCAACTATTCAACCAAGGATCTACTTCTATGATACTTATTGCACAATTAAAATCACTAAAATAAATCATATGATAAGTCTGAATGATATATGTTTTGTCTGACTACCTTATAAACAGAACAGCAGATATCATACTTGCTTTCTTACATTTTGGGAATCTCTGTGATATGACAATATAGAACTAAAATAAACTAAATTTAAGTTACATCTCATGAAAATGGCATGCTAAAATCACTTAGGTTTTGATCTGCTGCTACGATAATCATTGCATCATTCTTAGAAGAATCATATGAATAAGTCTTCACAAGACATGTCTTCTCTGACTACCATATAAACAGAACAGCAGATATCATACTCACTTGTTGCATTTCAGGGATCTTCATGCTATGACAATATGCTACTAAACTAAACTAAATTTACATCTTATGAAAATGGCATACAAGTTTCATTTTGTGGTAATACCATGATGAACTACTAAACAAATTTCATATATTGGGTACATACTAGTAATAAATACCTGACGATTATCTTTTAGTAGTTTTTTTGCAAGAGCCCGTGATCCAGTGACTTGACTAATCCTAGAATTCACTTCAGCTGTCACATATCCTTCAGAAATCAGCAATGCTTCTTTCAAGTGACGATTCTGAGGGAAGGTTTTACTAGCAAGTAGTAACACATTATGAAGAAATTTTGCACGATCTTTTGCCTTGAAAAATGAATCAACACTTCCAAAAATCCTTTGCGAGTCAATATCACTTGAATTTATTTGCTTCTCAGCTAAAGCATGTTGAACAATATGTACTTCTTCAAAAAGAGAATCAGATAAGGAATCCAGATCAGCAATTTTCCCCCTCCAACTTGGACTATTAGTACAGCTCCTGAATAAAAATACAACCTATCAGCATTCAAAGCTAACTAAATTAAACATAGTATGCTTTCCCGAACAATGATAAAATTTGTCAACATGCATTGCTAATTAAATTAAAGAAGGTACTCTTTCCCATCATATACTTATCTACTTTTACATTTTCCTTTTCATCTTTTCCTAACAGTGTGTTTGGTAACAGACCTTATAAAATACCAGTGGCCAAAATTTTGAAAATTATTCCAGTTCCCTTCAATAACAAATGTAGTAATCAGAATTCATATTTTTCTTAAAATATTCAGTATGTTGCTATAGTAAAAGAAACCTCATCTCAAATGCAAATATCAAAAGAGTAAGAGAAAGCCTTCTCATCTCTACATGGACTACAAGTCAAAATCACATTGCTCCATAAATATCAGGTTCAAGCTATGGATGATAAGCCCAACATACAAACCGGAATATACATCAAAGTTTATCGGGCGTAAAATAATGAGGATAACAAATTACTTTTCTGTATGTACTAAAAGATTAAACAAAATTAAAGAGAGCCTAAAATTAGAAATTATCTCCAGTATGTTAAGTTAAAACTGCGATAACCAGAAAGAAAAAGAAAAAAGCATTTGCACATGTATGTTGATACCATACTTTTCACAATGCGAAAATGAATTAAACAGAACCCACAACAAGTGAGTTGTTGCCTTAATCATATTTCACGTCAATAATGAACTACATAGGGTTACTTGAAGCATATCTGAGACCCTACATTAATGCTATGAAACTTTTTGAGTTGTTTCAATTAAATCTTAAGAGACCAAGTCCTGAAAATCCATTGACTCCAAACAGCATTTCCAGTAAGGGGAGAAGGAACAGCCTTCTCAATCCACTGATCAGGTTAGCATTATGAGAAAGCCTCTGAGGGACAAAGTGATGTCATTGTGTAACTATGATGCTATGGTGAAGCATGTGGAGTCACTAAGTGCACTACTTCATTGTGGGATTTTGACAATTGTCAAGTGCTGCTCACTATAGGGACTATACTTCTACAGAGGTTAAGTATTAATAATATCTCACTTAACAATGCAGGTTTAGAAGAACAATATACAATGCAACTTGATCATTCCGTGTCCTTGATGCTTGACTTGGATTCCATACATGCATATTCAAATTCAACAAATAACCCACACATATATGAATTTCTCTTTCAAGTCCACATTGGGAGCAATTACGTAATAGGAAGATTTTAAGTATTGTTTGATATTCTAATACCATATGTATTGTTAGACCTAGAGAGTGTACAATTTGAGTGTATGGTCATTTGATTAGAACAGTAAAGCAGTGCATGCCATGAACAATTTATATGTTAATGCACTAAGTTAATCAGTGTGGGGCCAACAATTCCGGGTGCGTGGAAACCCTTTATTACAGATAATCCTGAAGAGTGCAGAACTGATGTAATCATTCATCTCAAATAAGCCTTCTGAAAGGAAAATCTGTGGAGGTAGCTGATAGTTGGCAACCACAAACAATTTCCCTACACCTGCAATATTCATTAGCTGGTACATATCTAGAACCAATTTGGGGCAATTTAAGATTTAATCCTGCAAACTACCACAAAATCTTCTAGAATCCCTCAAATCTAAAATATATCTTTTCCCCCATTCATGGAGCTGTGAGTGATCAAACCCAGGTGAAGGACAGAAAATGGCTACACCCTTCAGATGAATTTTGCAAGCTCAATTTTGATGGGGCTTCCAAGCAGAATTCAGGGCTCTCTGGAGCAGGCTGCATTATCCAATCTGAGGATAATTTGATTAAGGTAGCAGCCAAGAAGCTTAATCTGGGAACAAATAATAAGTTGATTAAGGTAGCAATCCAATACGGAACTCCGCATCTTATAATGGAAGAGGATTCATGATCATCCTGAATTGGGTTCAGAAAAGGAAAGCACAGAATTGGAAGTTAGACAATATTTTGAGGGAATCTTGGCTGCTATTGGATTCTTTGACAGTAATTTCTTGCAATCACTGCTTCTACAAGGCAAATGCTGTGGCCGCCACCTTGTGAATCATGCCACTGACAACAAGGTTGATATCACAATTTCTGATGACATCAGACATGGGAAGATTTAGAAATAAAATGGGAGTAAAAATGATATCACATGCTAGTAGATGGAAAGCATATTTCCTAATCCTTTCACCTCATGTGAAGGATACACTTGCCTTGAGATCATTTCAAGTCTTGCCCATATGGTGGGTTTGATTCATTATATATGGCAGATTTTGGTATTGATATACAGATTGGGCCCTCATTTGGACTCCAGAATTTCAACCCTCTAGTTTCCATGGCCAAAGTTGAGCATAGAGAAACACCTGATGGCCTTCCAAGGAAAGGTTACAGATATAAGATAGGGTAAAGTTTTTGTTTGGAGGTCGGATGCCATGATGGATGCCATTAAAATCATACTAGGTGACGAATTCCTGAAGGAGAGCAACAAAGCTAGGGTTAATACAGATGTTTCTACAGCCTTCATGTCAAATTTGCAGGCTATTCTAAGGGACAAAGAGGTACTGCAGACCCTAACTGTTTTCTATGTGAAATGAGAAAACTGGGGTGGCCTGGACAATGCATTACTTGCGGCCAAGCTGGCTACTCTGGAAGAGGAACCAAATATACAGTGCAAATGAGCATCTTTAAGGAGCTCAAAGGAAGATTCTTCTCAGCAATGATGGAGATGGAGAAAATGCAGTAGTTTTTGAGCTATGGCAAATGGAATTTCAAGCAAGGGTTGGGCCTGATGGGGCTGAGAGCTCCCCTGCAGCCACCAAAGCAGGCCTTAGAGTGATTGGTCATGGAAGTGATCAAGCTGGCAATGAAGACCCTCATCTGAGAGGCAAAGTTTCAACCATTACTGGTTGGTGAAGGCTCTGGTGTGAATCCTTCTATCACTGCAGATGTGGATTAATAGGTTGACAGTTGATAGTTTTTTTTTTTTTTTGGTTATGATATAGTTACGTATGTTTAGATTAAGGTTGATACAGGTCAAATTTGACCAAATGGGGCCCTCCTGTTTGTAAGACTATGGGAAGGGATTGTCAAATCTGGCCATGGGGACGATGGAATTTGTCTTTGTAGCAATTCTGCACTGCTCTCAACTCTGCATAATGCAACTCAGGTTTTTGTAAGTTTATATGTTTAATGAAAAGGGAGTGGACACAACCCCACAATGTGTAATGAAAAAAAATATATGCTTTTTCCCTTATTTTGAAAAAGAAAGGTTTGTAATCTGAAGAATGAGGGAACACCTTCAAAGTTAGTCTATTAAGACATGCTACAATGGTTACTGAATTGAAACATGGTCAGTGCTCAAAAGGTTGAGACCAAAACCATGTAATGGAGCAAATAAAATAAGACTTCCATAAAAGATTCGTCTATAGAGAACTGCTAATAGGATACAGCTGAATTACAAACCTGACAATATTGCCCTTGTTACTCCAAACAGAATCCATTAAAAACAAATAATATAATGTTCTATTGTAAACGTGCCATTTAATAATGAAAAACTAAATAAGCATTGTAAACTAATAGATAATAGATATTGTAGGCTCTGAATACCTAGAAAAATTATAAACCAAGAACACTAAGTTGAACATTGTTTCTGATGGAAAAAAATGTTCATAATTGCATACAGTGTGATGGAAAATAAAATAGAAATATAGATTAAAAAAAAAAAAGTATAACTGGATACTAACCATTGACCGATTGGGCCATCACAAAAATCAATCAACTGGACAATCAAGGAGAAACGAACTTCATTACAGTGCAAACCAAAAAGATAATCTCTAATATCTTCAAATAAGACAACCCTTGAAAGCTGCTCATCATCTTCATTTTCTGCTCCATCATGATATATAGTATTCCCTGCTCTTCAGCCAAAATTAAAGAACAAACTCAGCCTAGCAATTATGAGACAATATCATAATTTAGAGTGCTTGCTCCTCTGTCACTACAACTAAAGTGAGAAATTGGGAGTAAAAGCATGCACTTAATGATGACTAGACCATATCATCTCTAACATAAACTTGACCAACTAAATTGGCAATATATCAAAGCAATACTCATTGCAAATAAGCAATAAGTTATAAGAAATAACACTACATAAACAACCAGATCAGGTAAGGTACCAGACTTTGCACGGACTGGCATCCACTGCTCCCTATCTCGCTTAGCTTCTTCCTCTGCCCATCTTTTCCAAATAAATGGATCATTAACCTCAACTTCTTTACCAGGATCAAGATTCAAACCTAGTTTTCCAAGTAAAGACTCTATATCATCTTCCTTCTTCGAGTCTTCAGCATCTAAATCTTCATTGTCATCTCCTGTAAATGGCTTCTCTTCAAATGCATGGTCTTCACCAATCACCCCTTTGCTAACATTGGAGGGTGGCTCAGACCAACCTGTCCATCCTCCTGCTTCTGTGTCTAGCTGATCATCACTAAGTAGCTTTTCTGTCTGCCTTTGCTCCTCCTCTCTCTCTAGCCATACAGCCCATCCCAAGGCCCCATCTTCCCCTAATTTTGCACCTTCACTGTTCCAGAAGAATTCAAATAATCTTTGTTTGTTTGGTTCAGTCAGCTGAAGCAATGGAGGAAATAAACTGTACTCAATCTCTGCCTGAAACAACCCAATAGCTAGTTCTCGGTGACCTGCCTGCCATTCAAATTTGCACAAGCTAACAAAAATATCCACGAGTGCTTGTTCAGATTCTACAAGTTCTTTACAAGACAACTTTGACTCAACACTTTCACAAACCTGCAATGGAATGTCACAAATGTAAGAGCCAAAAAAGATTGCAAGCGATCCAGCAAAAGTTTTATTTGTGGCAATCCAATCAGTTATGTTACTAAAGCAAATTGCATAATGCTTTAAAGTCAAAAACCTGTCTTAACTTGAAAATCAATCACTTTTACTTGATTTTAAATCAAGCTACTTTGCCCACTGCCTAATTTAAAGCTAGTACAGATATCTTTATTACATCCATCTAAAACACACTAAGAGCCAAGAGGTATCAATTATTTTATTTTAGTTTAGAACTATTTTATTTGTTACATACATATATGGACACATAAATTATTATTTTTATTTAAGAAATATTTTATTTTATGCATATTGTTTATTTTATTTTTATTTGAAGAGCTATTTTTTAGTAATATAGTTTTATATGCAACTTTTAATTTTACTTTTTGAAAAGCCACCATTCATTATTTTGGTAATCCTTAAGCTTTGTTTTTACTTTGAAAGGTGTAGTAAATAATATATTTTATATATTACTTTTTCTTAATATATATTTAAAACTTTGATGTTTTTATATTTAAAAAATAAATGTCAGCTCTAAAGAGTTTTTTTTTTCAACTATTATTTCATGGTCACAATATGAGATGCTTGTCCCTCTGCTGCTGCTGTAGGTTACACCAACATGCTTTATGAGGAAAACACTCCCTCACCCCTTAGTTCCGTCATGGGTGGTTGAAAGTAGAAAGCAGAACGATTTAGCAAATGGAAAAACACTTGGCATGGACAATGCTATAAGCCAACCAGGAGGGAAAGTTATTCCAGTTCTCGCAATCACAAAAGGATAGTTAATTGGTTCCACCACTCAAGGCCAGTCCTTAAGACTAGAAATAAGAGGAATAACTCCCAGTGCTTGTGCTTCCCAATGTGGGATTGAGACAATGAATTCAGTAGCATTGAACCTTTCTTGTTTGAAATAATTAAAGTGCATAAGGATGGTATCAGCCATACTTTGTGGAAGAAAGACTTGACAATAATATGTAAAATCACCTATTGTAAAGAAATAATTACAGAATAAATGGCCAATAGTTTGGAGAGGCGCGCCAGCTGCAAGCAACAGTAAAGCAAGGACTATCGAGTAGAACACTGGGCCAATGGAAAGTTGGTCACTCAACTCTGTGAAGGATGTCAAACATCTGTTTTTCATGCAATTTATAGACATTTCATGTTTGAGATACTGTGCACTGTGCAGCACCAAGGAGTGTAAATTGTTATTTCACTCCCATGCAGTTCTATGAGATGGTGCATGGCACAGGGGTTGACTGACTTCATCTCAAGAGCACCATGTGAGAGGGGGGTGTGCACTCTATCCTACATTATTGGGGATTAATTTTCATGAATTAGAGCAGTTACTTTGTTGACTCTAAAATCAAACCATTTCACTTATATATGTAAATCCAGACCTTCGAAAAATATATAAAATGAAGAAGCACTCACTAATCTGACTAGAGAATGGAAGGGTACATTTGATACCTTTTCCAGCACTTCAAGTTCTCTCTCTTCAACCATAAACTACAATTTCTTTGCTACCATGTTATATGATTTCTATGCAGAACATACACACTAGAGCATTTATTGTGATCATGACCCATGCCCCCTAGGTACAAACTTATTCCAAAAGTAATTACCAAGTACATATATAAAACGATGTACAAAAGTATAGTTGAACATTAATATTGTAACGCAGTCCAAGATTATTCGATCTGACTCAATTTTTAAACTTTTCTCCTTATGCTTTACAAAGACAGCTAGACACTAAGGTGAAAGAACCAAAATTTATGTTGTCTTGGAAAGAGAGCCTTAAACAAACTACAAACACAAACAAGGAAAGGTGCTCACCACAATTACTACTGACTAAGACCCATTTGCCAGAGTGGTCACAAATGATCAAGATTAAGGGGACCTAATCTGATTTTGTGAACAAAGCAAAGAAACCTAAGGTATGCACAAAATCGAATCTAGACCTTTAGCAAGATGAATCAAACATCTAACATATATTATACTAAGTAAAAGCAAGAGAATAAAACAAGCAAATCACTAAGCTAATAACGCAAATGAAAATTTCTCCTTGTATAACAAGAGAGTCCTTATACCCACCTCTAATAGAAGGATTTGCGAGGGAGCCTACCTCGGTTCAAACAATCCTAGCTGTATTGACAAATTTAAAAGAGGTGAGGTGTGAGGGAGCCTACCTAGGTCCAAACAATCCTAGCTGTGTTGACAATGTTAAAAGAGGCGAGGCTCCACAATCTATACTAGATTTGTGGTGGCTCCTCGATCTCTTTCTCATTGAGCTTGCAGAATGCCCTTAAAAAGAAAGATGAATGTTGTTATAGGAATGTGAATTGCAGTCATCTAGGCCCATGAAGGTGTTGTGTGAAACAAATAAGAGAAACAGGGTGAATGTAGCAATTTGAGTAGATATTCCAGAAGCATAAAGGTGTAATTACAAAAACAATTGGAAATGTGGGGTTTATGGTCCTAATATATGTGGAATCAGCAACAATAAATCCGTTTATGGCTGTTGGAAAGCCAAATGATTGTCTTCAACAGTGATAAACAGGTATTTGCAGTAATGCTGCAAATTTCAAAAAAATGGCAGCCTCACCTGAGGTGAGGACATGAGTTTCTGAAAAATCTGCAGTGGGGCTGGCCACAAGAGAGTTTCCAGGATCTCAGCAAAGGTCAAACTTAGGAATGAGACATAGAGGGAGGTTGGAAACCTATGCACAAAGCCAGACCACAATAATCAGCTAGGATTTGGCATTACAGAAACCTCAGCACAATCGCACAATCTTTGAAAGCTGCCAATTGATCTTAGTAAAACTGCAGTGATGGTCTTTAGTACCTCCAGAGATACTTATCCAAAATACATTCTCTTTAACAGGTAGCTGCTTGGGATTTCCACCTCTTTTATTTATTCACTAGTGTAGTTTACAGGTCTTTTGTTTAGCTTGGAGCCAGCTTCACAACAGTAGTTCTATATTGGATATGCATCTTTAATAATGTTAGACTGAATATAATTTGAGATCCATTTTCAAGATATTATATCCAAGATATTGCTTAATGAAATTACTATTAAGCACACTCCTTGCATGATCTAGACTCTAGAGGATCAAAGCCTATTTTTGGGCATGCTAATTAGGTACATGGACACAATCCAAATGACAATACTCTTGAAAATGATTCAGAGCAAACAAACACTCACTCAATGCATTGTCCTTGAAGAAGTTTGTGCCTAGTACTCTCACCATGACTCTGTTTAGGCTGGCTTAGTATTTAAATAAACTCAAGGAGAAATTCTGCATCCAAGGGTGGCATGCATTCTTGCTTGACACTTCTATTGCAATAGTTGTTTGTTAAGGCGTCTATGACCTTTTAGTCTGTGGGTATTTCAGGTTTACTGCCTCTTTAGATCTCCTTCGATGCTCCTTGCCATCATTACCCAAAAAATATAATCAGTACTATGCTCCAAAAGGACATATACAACAGATTTTTCCAGACTACATGGCTTTCCTTGTCAAGCTCCTTAGTCCTACTCCATGTTTTATTCAAAGAATTAACTACAGCTTTTGGTGAAGATAGTTGTAAGTCCACAGTCCAGATTATCTAAGACCACTCATCACATAGCATTAGATTGCCTCTTGGCTAGCTCACGGTCTGATCCCAGAAGTTGTACAAGGAGGCTGATCATCACATCCCTTACAAAAATAGGGATTAGTAAGCTATGTTCCTTGTTGGAGATGAAGATTGAGGAAGATTTCATTTTCAAGTGTAAAATTTAATATTAGATATAAGGAAAATTCTTTTGTCTATTTGGAGATACAGAAGTCAACCCCTACATTTTGTTCACATATTTTCAATGCAGATATCTAGCCCTGTTCCTTGTTAAGGTTGTTAATTTCAGGCAGAGATCACTTGGGAATCAAACACAAACTACCATATTGATTAGTTCTATCTTCTATCCTTTCTCACTGAATGAAAACATGAAGTGGTCTACAACCACATCTAATATTCTTGGAGATGGTAATAGGCTCACTAGGTTCTACCCTCTTAACTCAACCACACAAAGGCATCCAGGCAATATCCACCTGCATCCAAAGAAGGAATTTTTAGACCTCACAGTCTAGGAGAGGCAATCTTAATTCATGCTCAGACAACATACCCTTATGCCTCATAGGTTTGATTTGAAAATGCTCTTGGGGAACAAACTATGATCATTGATGCTTCTAGTGTCAAGACGGACCAAGAAAGATTTCTTTCTTCTTTGGCACTTTTGTATGTATTTCTATTTGTCAAGATCCGTCCTTTCTTCTTATAGTTAAAGATCTATTAATTCCTCTGCAAACTGAGTTGTCAGATATTAAATGCAGATCTTACATTATACTTGCTGCCACCACTTTTTAGCTTCAAATGGCAATAAAAATAGTGTCTAGAATAGTAGAATAAGAGTAGTTGTTTGAGCAATAAACATGAACTACAAACAGCTGAAAATAAAGGAAAAAACAAACCACACACAACACTTAAGCAGTGCTGCAGGACTCACCCAGAGTCAGTGAATCCCAATGCAGGCAGGTTGAACTAAGGCCAAGCTAAGTTACTGGTTCGTGTTCGGGTTTGGGTTCAGGTTTGAGGGTTCAGTTCGTGGGTTCGGTCAAAAAAAATTTTAGGGTTGGGTTCATTTTGCGTTTGTCCATACAAAAACATATAAAAAGCAAAAATATATACATATTTACAACAGTAATTAAGTTCAAAATACCACACATCGCATCAATATTGTATAATAAACAAAACCACCATAAAAATAAAAAAAATTAGGATGTCACTTAGTCAAACTCGAATGTCATGATATATATTATATATTAAAATTAACAACATTGCTGTATTTCTCCTTGTAGGTAAACATCAAGGAAGATTGTCCAATTGGAAGATGATATTATAGATGAAGACTTGTAGGCAAACTCGGAAACTTGGACTTGGAGTGTACATGGCAAATCATATGAATTCAATGGAAGTTTGGGGGCAATGCCCCAAATAGGGTCGAGGGGCAACGCTCCCAGCAAGGTTGAGGGGCAGCGCCCCTTGCGGGGTCTGGAGGCGGCATCCCCGGCGTGCTCAAGGGGTAGAGCCCCCGCCACCAAGCCCAAATTAAGACCTCCAAATCACACAAAACTTCATGGCATACATCATTTTGCATTCTCAATAAGACCCAAATTAAGACCTTCAAAGCCACACAAACCTTCATGACGGACATAATTTTGGGGTTTAGGGTCTTTATTTAATATTTTCATGTCAAAAAAAAAAATCAGAAAACCTTTGAACTACGCTGCAGGTCCCCCTGGGTTCAGCAGGGCTGGACCCTATCTGGACCCACAGGGAACCGGACCTGGACCTTGTGCCTAAGCGTGACAAACCAGTAACACAGAGGCCTAGAGACTCAAGACCGAAGTACCCAGCAAGTGTGGTCAGACGTATCAATTCCACTGAGTCCCATCAATGAGACTCAGCTGTCTAAGTGAGGTGGGAAATTAAGTTTAAAGAAAAAACTAAAAGGAATGAAAAATTTCAAAACAGCTCCTACAGGGCTGAATATTGACAAAATACTTATTCATTTCCACTGCATAGATAATTTCAGTGTTGCAAAATGTAAATTCATCATAACATTTAGAATGTCTGTGAAGCTAACCCATGTTAATTATTGAAATAAAACAAATAATTTAAAATATACTATCTAGTATATTACATCTTGGAAGTGATCTAATGGAAAATTAATGATATTCAATGCTCATAGGAGTTCTTATGAAACTCAGGATATCAAGAGGCAACTAGAGAAGCAATAATGGGACAAGGTTGGTCATCACCAAGTTTTGAAGACAAATGCAATTTTGAGAATCCTAATTGTCATGACTTATTCCATAAAGATAGAGAAAGAACCATAGAAGTTGCAAATATTACACCATAAGAAAAAGCAAACTTCATCTAGAAAAACCAAAAAAAAATTCATCTAAAACTCCTAGACAAGATCTCAAAAATCATTCCACCATTGACATGGCTTATGTTTTCCCAAAACTTTTGCCATTTTTAAATTCTTGGTTTAATGATTTCAACAATTCAATCTGATAGATCTCTTTGATCAACAAATTTTGACATTTCTATTTAACATTTAAAATTATTTTCTTCCTGAATTTTATTTTATTTAGCTTTGGTACCACCTATGGTGTACCAAATAATTGTGCATACAAATTTTGTAAGGTTTTACATATTCAAGAATATATATATAGTAGGGTGAATGGTAATAGATTATAGATAAAAGTCGCATTATGTGCAACAGGACCTATCCCAATGTTTCTCTGAGTTTCCAAGATGTAAGGATGTGGGTACTTCAGGACACGGTTTTGTGGACAACAAACTTTTCACTGTGTATGGGGACAAGAGAGAGCCGGTAGGGGATAGCCATTAAAATAACTTACACAAACTAAAAGCAGCTGAAATTTTAAAAAGAAATGCCATATGTTCAACTTGCAGTGACAATCCTCCCCCTTTTTATAGATAAAATATTAAAGCAATGTTTTATCTTGTAATGGTCAATTAGCTTAGGATAGGCTTTAGGAATCTTCTTTAATAAAGTCATCTTGACTTTCGATATTTTTTTTTGAGTTGTCATCCTTATCCTTTGTGGATAAGATATTTGTAATCCTATATAAGGATGTTTTTGCTCCTTATTTCTTAATAGATTATTATGCAATCTTGGTTAACTTTCTATGTGTTGTTTTTGTAATATGGTATAAGAGCTTGGGTTTTGTGAATTCTCGGGATTGATGAGCGCGTGAATTCTAAGGATTGTGACAGTGACGAATTGCACGCAAGGAACATAGAAGAACATGCCAAAGGAAGCTGTATGGATTCGTACAAAAGTTTTTGGTGATTTTTTTTTTTTTAAATATTTGTGGGTCTATTTTCTGTAATTTTTTGGCAGATTTTTTTACAAAATTCCTAGGTTTTTCAACAGTTAAAAATCACACAGAGTTTTAAGACCCATTTTTGATGATTTTTTAGAAGAATCATATTTTTCGAAAATTTCTGCAGATTTTTTTTCCGAAGTTTTGCAGATTTTTTCTGGAACCTTTTTTTTTTTTCAGATTTTTTCAGAAATTTTGCCATTTTTTTATAAAATTGTGGGTTCTTTACTTTGCTTCTCAAGTTTTGCAATTTTTTTCCCAAAAAATTTAGTAGTTTTTCTAACAACAGCAAGCTTCTTCATTTTCCGTGATTTTGAATTGCGGGAGGGATGGCTTCATTACCCAACATCATGTTGGAAGGCAGTCAGCATTTTACTAGCGCAAATTACAGCACTTGCAAGCAATGCGTGCTAACAATCTTCTAGTGCCGATGCCTCGAAAAGATTGTCCTTGGTACCGCCACCCAGCCAATGGTTGTGGGTAAATACCAAGACAAGTTTGATGAACGTGACAAAGAATCAGTCATGTTGATCAAATCATCTATGACCGATACCATGCTTCTTTAAGTCCAAATAGGGACGACTTCAGCTGACATTTGGAAGCATCTATGTGACCTTCATGAAACTTCAAATAAAGGTAGGGCCTTCTTTCTAAAGAATATGCCTTTTTCGAGCACAATGGATGAGAAAATGTCCTTGCAAGAGCATTTACTCAAGATCAAGGACATCAAGGATCAGTTGTCAGCCATTGGTCGAAAAATGGAAGAGGACATGGTGGTAATCACATTGAAAATCTTACCACATGCTTCTGAGCATTTCAGTGAGACGCTCAATATCACCACTATAGATGTTAAACTAAAGTTGAACAGCTATGCAATAAGCTCTTACAACAAGACAGATGGAAGAAACAGTTTGGTAGCAGTAGTGAAATAACAAGTGTGGAACAAGCATTTGCAGCTAACAACAAAGGCACGAGCAAATGGTCACACAAGAAAGGACAAGGTCAATATGAGGATGCAACAAAGAATTTGAAAAACATCGCATGTCATTATTGTGGTAAGTTGGGTCATATGAAGAAGCACTACAAAAAGAGATTGGCTGAACAAAAATCCAACCAATGAAGAAGCATTCAGAAGAGAAGGCATCAACTTTCTATGCCTTCATGGCCCGAAGACCAATAGATCAGCTAGAGTCATCTACATGGTACATCGATTCAGGAGCATCACGTCACTTCACCAATAGGCGAGGCTGCTTCATAGAGTACACTGCTTGCTTTGATTCAGTGATCTTTGGTGGCAGTGAGAAGTACATGGTTGAAGGTAGAGGGATTGTGCAACTAATCTCTGGAGGGAAAAAGTTACTTTTTGTCAATGTGTGCTACGTCCTTGGAATGGAGCTTAATCTACTTTCAATAAGTCAAATTATGCGACATACTCCTAATTTAGATGTAACAACCCTACCGATCATTTAGAGACTGCCAACTACCTTCAGCTGAATTGCAACTAATTGTTTCCAAGAGATCTAGGGTTTTCCAACGGTTCCAACTATTTTTCAAGAAGCAGTTAACAAATTCCATAACAGAATAATTGTCATTCTAGGGTTTACTTATATCATAACATTTATCTCATTCTTCTATAACTAACTTTCAAAATTCAACTTAGCAACATAAATTACCATTTAACTAATCTAAAACAACAATTTCAATTTTAATCATTGTACATATGATCTAGATGAATAACTAATACTACAGGAAATAAAAACATTCAGATCTTTTACTTGGAGTTAGGGAAAGAGAAAGATTTTACATTTGTCACCATCTTCAGCTATAATGCTATTCAAAAAGGAAAAGAAATTATCATCAGGGGCTTTACCGCCCAACCAAGACTTGCTGGTTTCCCGAGTTTCTTCAACTAAAGAACCTACCCTTCACGAGGATAATTAACAAGGATCAATTATCACGGAACTCTGAGCCTAGTGTCCATGAACCTACACTGCTAGTCGATCCATCTTTTGTAGGTTCCTCCTAGTAGTTGGATAATCCTGACCAGAGCGTATTTGGATCATGGAAGCTGGCATTGCTGAACTGGCATCTACCTTGGCCAAGGATTTTATGTTGTTTTAGACACCACTGTGTCAGATACTCTGGCACAACTGTGTCAATATTTTGGCACTATTGTGCCATCATCACACACCCTTGCTCGCCGTGATTATTCGATAATTCAAATCAAGTATGAGCTTCATTGGTTGACAAGGGCTATTAGTACAAGTTGTATAGTTGATAATAATAAAATTTGATTTGGTTGATTTATAAGGACTTTGATGGTTGACCAAAAGAAAGAGATAAAGGTGTTCAGTTCTGATATACCCTAAATGAAACCATGATAGTCTAAGAACAGGCAAGCATGACTTATAAGATCATTCCAGTAATTACAAAGAAGATTGTACATTCCAGCTAAGCTCTCGTTCAAATGTGCCATACTTCCAAACAAGGTTTCTGGTGCAACAAATATCAAAGTAAGGGAGAAATGTACAGAGCATAGGGTTGCTACTTAGGGAAGATACTATGATAATACCGAAACATAAATATAAAAATAAATATTTTCATTATTGGATGATTGCTTGGTGCCGACATTGCAGGAAAATCCAAGATTTAGAAAAGAAATGACAAGTTCCAAAATTTTTCAAAACAAAACCAAGGTCAGAATTTGGACGATTAAGAAATTGAGATAGGGAAATTTTAGGTCTCAACAGAAGTTCATTGGTTTCAAGCAAATGAGATTCATTAGATACCAATGAGACAACACTGATTAAAAGAAGGAAAAACTAGTTAACACAAATCCGTAGGAAGCATTCACACATTTAAAACTTTTATGCATAAGGAAAATAAATGCTATGAATGAAGGATCACGTGCCTGAAAACAAATTCGGAAGTTGATGATTCACAGACCCTTAGCTACTATTGATCACGTTTAGGTTCGGCTTCCTTCTTAGAAGAAATCAGAATCCACTAAAGATTGACTCCATGAGAAGAGAACAGGGATGGTAATAAAAAAAAATTCGTTCTCTGGATCTCCTGTCCACCTCTATAGAAAGAACATACAAAACGCAGTCCAGAAACAAACCCTAGCCATGGCAGAAAGCATAACCCGTATTACCCATAAGGAAGAAAGAACGATAGACTTCCCAATCCCCATTCCCAGTTGAGGCCAATGTTTTTTTAAAGGTTGTCCCTTTGAATTCCCCCCATCATGTGTCTTGAAAACCAGGTGTTACAAACGCACGATGGTAATGGCGAAGAATCCAGCCTTCCAATATGTCTGCCATCTCCTACGCAAGCAATTGCCATGATGCGTTCTCAATGGAATTTTATTAATAGGCTTCTAAAACAATAATTCAAACTTTTGAATTTGACTATTTGATGTCTTGTTATTATAATATATAAAATGTCTTAAAAATTATTTATATCTTAATTTAGACTTTATTATTATTAAATATTTACTTATTAATTATTTTTATTTTATCTTTACCGAGGCCAAGGTTGTTTATTTGTTGTCATAATCTTTAGAGAGTCCAATGACAATTAAATCCTTGTCAACTACATCCTCTCCCCGATGATAGTCCCTTTTCCTTTCTTGCGATGTCGATCCTGCAACCACTTGACACCAGATGCTAGAGTTAGACTATATTTGTGCAATATTTCATTTATTTATTTTTACAAGAAATAACGATAATACCATCATCATTAACAATTGATGTATTTATGCAATTAAATAACCATTCACCTTTTTCATTTTCAAATGCCACAAATAAACAATTATTTATTCCATTGTTTCACATTCATATGAAAGAAAATTCATTAACGATATTAACGACCATAATTTCAATATCTTAACTTATTAAGTCCAGGGGAATGTAACATTAGATGTCATTTCAGCAAACATAAATGCAATATCATTGACAAGGATACCAAGAAGACAGTTGCTCTTGCTATAGAAGATCATGTACTGTATAGATTAGTTGAAATGGACAGGTCAAGGAACATTTGGCAGCCAAGAGTGCATTAGCCACTTTGGCATCAACGGTATGGACACCTCAATTTGTCCTACCTCTCTCAATTGGCCCGAGACAACTTGGTAGATGGCATTCCTGACATTCAACAACAAATACAAGGTGTGTGGGGGGCTTGCCAAGCTAGGAAGAAACATAGAACACCCTTTGATGATGGACAAGCTTGGAGAGCCAAGAGAGTCCTACAACTAGTTCATGCAAATCTTCGTGGACCAATGAACTCGACATCAGTCACTGAATGCAGGTATTTTCTTTTGTTCATGGATGATCTTAGTAGAAAAATGTGGGTATATTTTCTAAAATTAAAATCTGAGGTGTTTAATGAGTTTCAAAAGTTCAAGGCCTTAGTAGAAAAAGAGTTCGGCTGTGCCATAACCACTCTCAGATCTGATAATGGAGGCAAATTATGTTCTAAAGAATTCCACAAATTTTGTACTAAACACGGCATCAAGAGATAGTTTACCACACCCTACACTCCACAACAGAATGGAGTAGTTGAGAGATGAAACCTTACTATCATAGAGATGGCCCGATGTATGATGGAGCACAAGAATGTTCCCAAGAAAATTTGGGTTGAGGCAATTTATTTGCTCAATAGGCCTCCCACACAAGCAGTGAAACATCAAGCCCCAGAGGAAGCATGGTTTGGGAGGAAACTAACAATCTAAGTTGTCGGTTCGAGTATGGGTATGGATGCGGGTATGCCGGTACGAATTTTTTTTTTCCTTGGGTATGGGTACAGGTACGGGAGTATATATATTTTTATAATGTCATAAGCATGTTCAAAATTATAAATTTAATCATAAGAACAATGATATTCATCAGACATAAATGATAAACTATTAAATATGTGTTTTGCCTAAAAGAGATTATCATTTTGAAGTTGCTCCAGGCATAAACTCTGCCTTTGGAAATTTATAAACATCAGCTCTGCATGCTTGCATAAATTTCTTACCCTCCTCAAAATTATGAATGCTTTCAATCACATTTTATTGATAAATGCGAATTTAGAAAAATGTTTCAGGTTGAGCCTTAAAGGGTGAGATATTGCAAATACTGTGAACTATAATTCTTTGGGAAAGTACTAACATAAGAACTTAGCTTTCTTAAAATTCATTTCTTTGTAAGCGATGATTCATTGATCCCATATATTTGAGAGTTATATCTAAGTTACAATGTGAATTGGGCACTGGAGAGGCTACTACAAGTGAGATGTAGATTTTATATAATAAAAATGCATCTATTGACACAGCTATCAAAGCTAAGAACAGATGTATAATAATAAGCCTTCAGTTGGGCAGCAATGAAAATTAGTCTAAAAAGAGTTGTCAAAGACATGTACTAAAATAATTCTGAGAACATCAAGGGAGTATAGCAACCCAAGATGTTAAGGGTTTCAATTAGCCAACAGTTAGTCATCTTAAGGTTTTTGGTTCTATTGCATATGTTTGGTTTCCATATGAAAAGCGAACCAAACTAGATCCTAAGAGTAAGAAGTTAATGCTTATAGGGTACAGTGAAAATCATAAGGCCTACAAGTTGATTGATGTTGACACTAACCGCTTGACTTTCAGACTTTCAGTAGAGATGTTGTGATTGATGAGGAAGCAGGGCCTTTCTTGAGATCTTCTAAGATCTAGATTATTAATAACCAACCTATTCTTCATCATGATTCAGGTATTCGACTTCAAGAAGCTCCACATGGAGGTATTCAGAGCACGAGGAAATAAACCCAGTTTTTATTGATGATAACCTAGATTAGCATCCAAATGACATAGCAATAGGAAGCCCAAGTCATGATAACCACGCTGATTTGGATGAAGGGTTTCTACAAAGAGACCTAAGTGGTGGGAAAAACTCATTGGTGACGTTCGAGATGAAGAAATGGTCGAGGGTCAATCATCCAGAGGCAAGAGCAAGCAAAACATTGTTAACTTTTCTCTTATGGCCAATATTCAAGGAGTGTATGAGCCACAAGTGTTTGTTGAGGAAAAAGATAAACCTGAATGGGAAAAGGCAATGGAAATCGAACATCAAAGTCTTATGAAAAATAAGATTTGGGATCCTTCAAATCTTCTACCTGGGAAGAAACCCATTGGTTGCAAATGGGTGTACAAACTCAAGTACAAAGCTAATGGTACACTTGACAAGTACAAAGCATGGTCAATGGCTAAAGGGTTATCGCAAAGAGAAGGTATTGATTATGAGGAAACCTTTGCTCCTACAACAAAGATGAGCACCATTCGATTAGTTCTAGCCATGGCAACACAGTTTGGCTGGAAAGTCCATCAAATGGACATGAAGAGTGCCTCCTCAATGGTGAGTTAGAGGAAGAAGTGTACATGACTTAGCCTCAGGGTTTTCAAGTTGCAGGAAAGGAGCATCAAGCAAGCAGACTGAAGAAGGCTCTTTATGGCCTGAAGCAGGCACTCAGGGCATGGTACATAAAGATTGATATGTATTTGGATCAATAGGGATTCCAACAAAGTCCTTCAAATCCAAAATTATACGTCAAAAGCATAGGTAATGAAATCATCCTTCTGGTCATTTATGTGGATGATATCATCATTACAGGTAGTGAGGCACATTTGATTGAAGAAATCAAATGTAATTTGTGTAAGGCTTTTGACATGAAAGACTTAGGCCTCCTACATTATTGCCTAGGTGTAGAGGTTTGGCAGACAAATGGTGGTATTTTTATTTCTCAATCTAAATATGCCCGAAATTCGCTAGACAAGTACAAAATGACAGATTGCAAAATCTTGTCTACACCTATGGAGAAAAGGGCTCAAGCTTTTGTTGGTATGAATAAATGTCTTATACCTAGCTAATTCACTCACTAGGGAATTAGGGACATATTCACATATTAAGTTTAATTAGGATATAAGATTCCTTCTAGAAGTCTTAGTTGTCATATCTAGATCGTATCTTATCATAGCTTGTTATGAGTTAGTTGTCACATATTATAGGATTAAGACAATTGTTATGATCTTGTCTAATCCTATCTCTCTACCTTGCCTTTATAAGCAAGGCATCTCATGTACATTTGCATATTCAACTATATTCATCAATATTCAACTTGCATTGTTGAAGCAAGCTTTCTTGCCATTTTCTCTCTTGTGGAAGATATTTTGGTCTAGCAACTGTTCCTGGAGGTGTTGAGGAGTCACCATTAACTCCCACATGGTATCAGAGCTCCAGTGTTGCAGATTCCTTCCCAAATCTGAGGGTTTCATGTTGTCTTGAAGATTTTGTTGGGTGTCAGGTTTCAAGGACCTCACGGTTGAATCCAGGGCATCAAAGAATGTCAAGTTTGCCTTTCATTTCATCAAATTTGGTTATGTTTTTCTTGATCTATGAGGTTTTCAATTTGAGTGTTTCAGTTGCAAGATCTGGAGGTAGCTGGAATTTTGGGGCACTTTTAGCCCAAATCGACCTCACCATTATGATCAAGAGGCCCGAGAGATGAATTTTGACTACAAATTCATTCATTTTCAGAAAAGTTGTTTTTGAGGCAAAAATAATTTGCCTAGGCAAGCCGTAGGCCCCCCAGGTCGTCATAATTATTTTCGCAAAAGAAGTTTAAAAAAAAAAATTGCAATTTGGTTATTTTATTGGGAATTTTTTTTTATTATTATCAAGAAAAAAAAATTGTATAGTTTTTAGCAAAAAAAATATATTTTGGGGGCTTTATTAAAAACTCTGCGACATATGGTACAGTCTATACCCGTACCTATCACGTTAGGTACCCACAGGTTTTAATTAAAAAGTTTTTTTTAAATATAAAAACTTTGTTTTTAAAAGATTTATTGTCGATAGTTTGTTTGGGGGGTTGCTCATATAGCCGACCAGTGGCTACTCGGAGGGGTTAAAGCCCACCACCACAAAGTGAGCAGCAAGGCTTGCCCACCACCTGGTGCCATCCAACCACCGCCTGGGTGGCGACAATTCGTTTTTGCCCTTCTTTGTAGGTCAGTCACATGAGTGACTAGGAGCCACCCACCAGGTGCCAAAAACTTGCACCGTTTTAGCCTTCACAAGTTGTGGTTTTGCCCTCAAGTGCCCAAATAGGCTTTTTTTTCATTTTGCCATAACTTGCGCTAACGAAGGAAAAAAATTTCAAACAAAATATCGTCGGTAAGCTGACGATCTGAATTTTTCAATGGTGCAATTATTTTCGAAATTTTTTGCAGTTTTGTGCCATTTTTTCAGAGTTGAAATCAAATATTGCTTTCTAGCCTCCAAGCTCATAACTTTTTGCCATGATCTCCGATTTTCGCGATTCTTGCAGCATTGGAAAGGTATTGAGGAGCTCTATCCAGCCATCCATGCACTTTTTCCTATTTTTTATCCCAGGTACATTGTGTTTTCAGTTTTTTCCCGATGGGTATACTAGTAGTTACTTGGATATTTTGGCAATTGGGAGGGTGTTGTTTTAATCAATATACTTCATTTCAGCTATATTGTATATGTTGATCTCAAATTTTGTCATTTGAGAAGTGTATTATCATTGTAATCATGGGTTATTCAACTCATCCTTCTGTAATAGTTCTGACTTGGGATAATTATGAGTCATGGAAGAATGGCATAATAACACACTGTAAGTGGCTAAACATTTTGCCACATCTTTATGGACTCATTCTTGAACCAAAAACAACATATAAGAAATATGTTTGGGGTAATAAGAATGATCATATCATAGGATTGATTGGTTCTACTTTCAGTTGAAACATCCTCAGAGAAAGTTATCATAAGATATTCTCAGACATCTCATGCCCATGCACAGTTTGGACCAAAGTTTGGGAGTTTTTTGGAGATCCACACAAGCCTCCATTTCCAGAAGATCCTGCTTCAGATTGCCTCATTCCACTTGATGATGTTGACAATGTACCCTATGATGATGTGACCTTAGAGGAGTTTGAATATGATGTAGAACTTGAGCATCTTGATGATCCAAAGCCTACTCCTACAACTCCTACTTCTCCAGGTGAGATTAGACATTCAACTTCTGTTGATGATTCATTGAGTACATCCAGTGATTCATTGCAACAAGTATTTGTTTGTCTTCTTGATTGAGATTCCTATTTGTTAGACATTGCTTCTTTGTTTGTGGAGTCTCACATTTCAGATTTGGAGAACCAATTTAAGAGTTTATCTCTCCTATTTGATGATAGTCATGGATCAACTATTGTTACTTCATGTTTGTCTTTGAAGTTAGTTCAAAATCAGTTTCCTCTTGTTCCTGGTTTGTCACAGTTTGTTGTGATTGGGCATGTACCTGATTGGATTGTGGCATCATCTCCATCATCCAAGAACTTGGCAACACATGAGCAGATTTCAAAGACAAAATCTTCATACATATGGATTCCTCTTCCTACCACTTCCTATTCAGAATGGGACGCATTCTTGCATTTGTACTTGGTATATCTTCTTCCTAAGGGGAGAAACATCGTTTGTAGGCATTGGATTATGTTTTGTCTTCAAACATTAACCATATTTGCAAGAGATCATACATTATGGGGGGGATATCTTGTCTCTCTTTTTCCCTCTTATGGGGGGTTCATTGATTGTATATACATGATGGATGTAGTTCTTGGGGGGTATCATTGAGTCCTCCATACATCATGTTTGTTTTGTTTTGTTTTTCTCTCTTTTGGAAAGGAGTTTTGTCCCATTGGGTTTTTTTCTTTTATGTGTTTGTGAGAAACTGATTGCATTGATTGTATTGCATTTACATTTGCATTGTACATGGGTACCTAACATGGCCTCGTAGCCGGAACCCATCTTCATCTTCATCTTCATCTTTGCATAATTTTGCATGATAATCTTCTCTCTAAGTTGCACTTAAGGGGGGGTGTTGGTGTGAATAAATGTCTTGTACCCAGCTAATTCACTCACTAGGGAATTAGGGGACATATTCACATGTTAAGTTTACCTAGGATATAAGATTCCTTCTAAAAGTCTTAGTTGTCATATCTAAACCTTATCTTATCCTAGGTTGTTATGAGTTAGTTGTGACATGTTATAGGATTAAGACACTTGTCATGATCTTGTCTAATTCTATCTCTCTACCTTGCCTTTATAAGCAAAGCATCTCATGTACATTTGCATATTCAATCATATTCATCAATATTCAACTTGCATTGTTGAAGCTAGCTTTCTTGCCATTTTCTCTCTTGTGGAAGATATTTTGGTCTAGCAACTGTTCCTGGGGGTGTTGAGAAGTCACCATTAACTCCCACAACTTTCAGCCAAAACCAACTCAAAAGTAATCAATGAGTTAGCATTCAGAGAACTATTGGGCAGCCTTATCTATCTTACAACCACTAGACCTGATTTGAGTTATGTTGTGAGTTACATTTCCCATTTTATGACAGCCCCAAAGGAAAAACATTCGGTTGCAACAAAGTAGGTATTGAGATATTTTAAGGGACACTTGACTTTGGCATTTTGTATAGCAGAAGAAAAGATCCTACGCTGGTTGGGTTCACAGATTTAGATTGCGTAGATAATGGTAGGAAGTCCACTTCTGGATATGTTTTTAGTCTTGGTACGGGTGTAGTCACATGGACCAGTAAGAAGTAGCAGGTAGTAGCTCTTTCCTCGACAAAAACAGAATATCGAGGAACAGTCAAAGCAGCATGTGAGGCAGTAAGGCTTTAGAGGATGCTTTCGGACATGCAAATGTCTCAAGCAAGGCCTTCACCCTTGTTTTGTGACAATCAAGGGGTGCTAAAGCTTGCAAAGAATCTAGTCATCCACAAGCGTACCAATCATGTGGAGCTTCATTGTCATTTCATCATGCAACTTGTAGAAGATGGATCAATGATGTTGCACGGTTGCATTATTGTCCAATTGAGGACCAAACCGCAAACATTCTTACCAAATCGTTGATTCCTGACAAATTTGTTATATTTCGGGATAAACTTGGTGTGGTTAGTAGAATGACCATTAAGGAAGGGTATTAAAGTAATGTTTTATCTTGTAAAGGTCAATTAGCTTTTAGGATAAGCTTTAGGAATCTTCTTTTTTAAAGTCTTCTTTTAGATATTTTTCTTGAGTTGTCATCCTTATCCTTTGTGGATAAGATATTTGTCATCCTTATCCTCTGTGGATAAGATTTACCTTTTTGCTTTATGAGTTGTCATTCTTATCCTTTCTGGATAAGATATTTGTAATCCTATATAAGGATGCTTTTGCTTCTTATTTCTTAATAGGTTATTATGCAATCTTGGTTAACTCTTTGTGTGTTGTTTTTGTAATAAAAAGGTGTATAGCCACCTATAATTTAATTATATAAAATGTATACAAAAAATCTAAAAAACATTACAGCGAATTTACAAAGACATTGCTACTAGGAGTAGAAGCAAAATAAAATCCCATCACGGTGAGAAAACCTAGAACATTAAAGCCTAAATGCCAAAAGACCAAAATTTGCATGTAACAGGAGGAAACAAATGCATTAAGACAAATAACTAATGTACGAGGCAAAACAGGAGGCATAGACTATGTTGAGTCTTCTAAAGAAAAGGTTGACAGAGGGACAATCCTCCCCCTTTGATCTATAGGGATTTTGGCAGTTTTTTATCTTAAAATTTACCTTTTTTATTTTTATGTACCAAATGGAGCAGGTTGTACAGTCCTCAAAAAGGATACATTCTCTCCAAGTCCACAGGTACCCAATATGTACAGGACATTGGGTATGTCACCCAAACCCCTGGGGGCATGTCCCCATGGAATGTTGACATACCCCTATGAAGCAATAGGCCACATTAAAAAGATAATGCCACTTAATTATTAAGTACATAATAGGGAGTATTTGGAAATGTATAAATAATGACCTCTAATTTCCAAGATGTTTCCAAAATGCCTAGTGCTTTCCTACATTTCAAAAACATTTCCAGGGCATTTTTGTTTCTGTTTTGGAATGACAAAACAACAATCCCTGATAGCATTTCCTACAACTAAATTTCCTTGTAAGTACTAAATTACATAAATGCCCTCAATCTTCATAGGTGGTATTTCTTTGGCATGCATTTAGGTCTATACAAAATCACAATGGTATTCCTATTAAGGGGAAGAAAGAATCCTTGTGATTCCTACCACATGTATCCTTGAGAGGCAACATAATGTTCTCATGGTGTTAGGATGAAATGCATGGAACTACAAGGTAATCTACTTCTCATAAAACAATATAAGTGGAAGTCAAAGTAGCACTAACTATGGAGGTTATATTTCTATAAGGATTTTGATGATGATAAAAGCACCTTCACTAAAAACTACTGAGTTACCGGTTTGTGGCATAGCAGAGGCGGATATAGGTCCAGTCCGGCCCGGGTCCGAGGTCCAGGTCGGATTTGGCCTAGGTTCGGACAAGGTCCGGCCCTAACAAACCCAGCTCGAACCCGAGGAGATTTCCAACCCACACCAAAGTGGAAAAGCTTAGTTGTAACAAATCACTGATAAATGTATGGCGGATCTAGGCACTCCAGCCGACACGAATCTCATTTCAGCTATTACACGAATCCCATTTCGACTATTACATCTTCCATTACTATGTCCCCATACACAGGAATACCCCCATTAGCCGGCTTTCACAGCAAATTCTATTTGTCCTCTGTCGCTCTAAGTTGTCGAAAGATTGCCTAAGGCTTTGAGGTTTCGTTGTCTGAAAATAATAAATTCACTACCCAACTTTTAGGATACTGATAGGGCTATATTCACTTTAAGAATGCTTATTTATTTTTTAATATATTAACATTTTAGTTTAAATATTTTATTTAAAATATATAATCATTAATATATTTAGTTTTTTTTAAATATATTAATGAATATTAATATGTTATAATTATATTCACATTAATATTAATATTTAAATATTTTATTTAAAATATATAGTTATCAATATATTTAATGTATTTATTTTTTTGATCTATATTATTGAATATTAATATGTTATAATTATAGTCACATTAATATTAATATAAATTATATTTAATTTATTACAAAAAAACCTTATATATGTAATTTCTATATATTTTTGTATGGACGAAACCAAAACGAACCCAACCCCAAAAAAAAATTTGACCGAACCTACGAACCATAGTTTACATACTCGAAATCGGAGAGTACTCGGCCAGCCCAAAAATTTTGACTCAGGAAAAACTCAGCAAATGTGTGTGGATATTTATGTATGTGTATACTCAGGACTGCATTGTGCACACATACATATCTATAAACATACACGGGATGCCAAGTTTGCATGCATATACACACACAGACATATTTATACACACACAAACATGCCAAGTTTGTAGGTTTTTTGCGAGCTACTGGCGATTACTTGATAATTTGACAGGAGAAAATCCATCTGCATACTGCCTGCGAGTAAAAGCAGAAATTACTCGGCATGCAAATATTTTGGAGATTACTCGGGTACTCGGAGAGTTATTGGAGAGTATGTAAACTATGCCGCGAACCAAACCATCGAACCCGAACTTGGACCCGAACCTCAACCAGTAACTTAGAAAAACTACAAAATACATATTTTTTTATTATACAGACACACATTCTCTGATGGTTCAAGGCATCTGTGCACTTGTATACGGTATATATATACTCGCCAGCCCAAAAATGCAGGAATATTTTTGCTGTTCCAAAAAACGAATCCTTCGGTCCATAAAACTCAAACAAAATTAAATCCTCATCTCAACATGTTACATCATATAGCATATCAAATGGGCTTCATCTGCATCAGAAATCCAAGAGATAATAGATAGCATCCAAACAAAGACAAGGTGCACACCCTACAAAGAGACATTCTAGCACATATATATGACGTTGAACCTAATCTGTGGGATGAAACTTTTCTTAACTAACTCGTTATTGCAGTACAGCAAACTAATCCCAAATAATGCAATTTTTTAAACTAATCCACAGTGACCAACTTATGAGCATTGGAACTTTTAAATCTGCCCTTTTAAATTGTATTCTTCTAGACACAAAACATGTACAAAATAAGCGATTCCCAGTGAGGAAAGAATAAGTAACCTTCCTGTAGAGCTGATTACGTGCAGCAGATAAAGCTTGGAGAGCATGGCCATACATCTTTCTCATGTTTGAGACTGTAAATGAGGAAAATTCTCCTTTGCAGAATTGCAGAAACCCTCTCCATAATTTATAGCTCCCTGGATGTTTTACTAATGCATCTTCCCATCTTTGGGTCAAAACAGAAACATTATCACGTTTTTTACAAGTCTCCAAGAAAAAAAGCATCAGCTCTTCACTGTCTGGATTAAGTTCAAGTGCTTTTTCTAGTATAGAAATTTTTTTCTCCATTGCTTGCAGCTGAGCTGATCTCTTGCGTTGCCCAGATGCAATTTCATCCTGTAAAAATGAGGAAGTCAGAATCAGTCAAACAAAAACAACAAAAGAATGGAGCGATGTGTTTCCTTCCAAATAATAAGCATTTTCTGGTTGTACAAGAATATCAATGGAGCTATTAATCTTTTTCAAATGATTAGAAAGACTGATACTCAATTGCATGAGAAACCAAGTACAGAAAGGAGCAATGAAGACATGGTAAAACAAGTGTGATTTTCACATTCACAGGAGTTGCCAGCTGAGCTCATTTATTTTAGAAAATGGAAAAACCAGCAACTTACAATATTGACATAAAGTTATTTACCACAAGGCTGTGTTCTGCATTATACAAAGAACAACCAGAACTTTCTTTAAAAAACAATTATTTTTCCGTAAGGTTAAACATACTACATACTTCACAGCAAGCTAGATGCTAAGAGATTGCAATCAGTGCTATTACATCCTGTCATCACCACATGAACAACCCTTGTAAGCAAATCATGGAAGAAGCTTTATCCACAAATGTATTATAAAAATCTACAGAGGTTTGCAGAATGTTTCCTAGAACTTGAATCATTGTAACAAATGTTGTACTGTTATGTTTCATAAATAAATAATGTTACAATACCTTTGAGGGGTTGGTAATGTAAGAATATTTGATTTTAAGCATGACATTTTCAGCAGGGAAAAGTGAAAACTATTAAGAAATTGAATGTTTTTAAAATTGTAAATTCATTATTAATTGCTATACAATTTTGGCAGATGTCAATTTAAACAAAGTTTGTATATGGGCAGGCCATTGTGCCAATGATTGCTTATTACTTTCAAATTCTCTTTTTATAGGCTAGGGATTCCTTTTTTATGTAAAATGACGTATAAAATACATATGCATATCTAGCCTAGGACATTCATGCAACATTATTAATGACCTAAGCAATTTCAGTGTCTCCATAGGCCACAGCTGGAGGCAGACTTGAAACAGCATTCGGAAATGCTCAAATTGTTACATAATAAACAGCAAACATCTAGCAGTACTGCCCCCGGTGGGTAGGTGAGTCGGTCTGGGCCGCAGGTTTGCTCCCCGTTGGTCTGGGTTCGAGTCTCCTAACCTCCATTCAATTGGTATGTGTGATGGGGCTTACTGCGCATACCCCCAGAGGACTAGTCTCGCCTCTGCTCGCCCCCTCCCGAACCCCAACTTGGCAGTCTGTAAGACCAAGGTAAGGCAAGGGGGGTCGCTGGGCAGGGTCGTGGGGATACCTCTGAGTTACCCAAAAAAAAAAACATCTAGCAGTACTTAAACATCAATTGATTGAATTTAAGCATAAGGAGCCAACTACACAACTGAATATTCACCTCTCTCATTTTGATGTAATATTTAGTCCTCATTCTTCCACATTGACAGAGAGAGGAAATACAGGAATAGAATAGCCATTTTCTTCACTTTCTGCAATCATATCTCCACTTTCTTCACTTAATGGATAAAAACTCTGAAAACAATGTGCTCCTCCATCTCAACCTCTTGAAGGAAGCAATAACAACATATACTAATACCCCAAAAAAATATGGTGATTTTAGTCAACTCGTCACTGGGAAGAAAATATGCTTGGTTGGCCAAAAATAGTACTATGGCCATGAGAAAATGCTGAAGCTAGACAGGACATACAATCATGAAATTTAAAAATGCCTTTTTATGGCTGAGAGACTGAGGAGAAGAGAGAAGTTGAGAGGGGATGTCTAAAGATTCATTTCTAAAATACGCCAATAACACACACAGCTTCTGGTTGTCATATAGCTACCATGCTTGTAGATTAGGTGTTATCCTTTGAATGTTGGGTGTCACTGGTGTATCATATCCAGAATAAGATGTAGCATTTGGGAATCTTGTTCCTACAAGCAAATCCTCAAGCATAAACAGGTGTGCCAATCCTTATTTAATGCATGAGATCAATTATTTATCTGCTGTGTTGTTTGTTAGCCTCTCATCTAACTCTGCATTTGCTTGTCTTCAATAGAAGTCTAAGCAAGTTTGCACATAATGTTCATCTATCCTCACAAGATCACACATAATACTCATCTACATTTGAATATGTTGCATTTTAGTCCAAGTTACCAGATACAACTCCAGAATAGTCATATCACATTTCCAGCATTTCCAAAACCAATACAATATGTAAACATGCTCAACACACATTGAATCCATCAAAATCTGCCATGACATATCTACATACACACCCCACGGATCCATTGACTTCCCAAGGGCCAAAACATATCTAGACTGTCATATTTATCTATGAAAACAGCCACAGCTCAGATAATAAAATGTACTGTTAAAAACAACGGCAAGACCCTGACCTAACTTCTAACCATTCCTCCACATAACCTACGCACTTAACCCTCTCATCCTTTTCCACCCCACTTAGAAAAGATGACAAGAGAAAAGCCTATCCTAACCTCCCTACTAACTCTTCCTCCACTTAACCAACACACTAAACCTTCTTGTTTCTTTCCTCCCCTCCCCGCCACAGTTCAATAAGATGAGAAAAAACCATCTCATATTTTCCATTTCACAGGGTTTTCTAAATTCAGACTTCAGGAAGTGACAACAGCAATGCTGAAGCATGTCAATCTAGTTCTGATTTTCCTGGAAAACCTAAGGACATCAATGATGCAGAGTTTATGAATGATAGTAATACATATTGTGTAGTAAATTGGTACGGGTCCCTATAATGAGTATTACATTTATATGTATTCTGTATGGGCTAAATTTATGTTTCTAAACTCCTGAAAAATATTTAAAAATATCATCTTATCATGCTTTGATCCTTTATGCAAAACACGTATTTTGAACACCTAGTTTTTCAATACAAACACACACACACACATATCTAGAGGTGTATTTGTGTCATATTGTATATGGGTTCCCTGTAATTGGCCTGTCCTCGTGTCTATGTCTATAACTATATCTATTTCCATACAAATATCCTCATGATTTAGGTTTTATTGATGGGTTGTCCTAGAGAAGAACTATTCAAATAAGCTTTGATGCCACTGTATTTAATCTTTCACTTTGTTACAAAATTCCTTGTTAGATCTCCCTCCGTAATGAAAATTCTAATTCATCTATAATTCCTAATTGGAATCTGGTAATCAGCACAATTGACGCCCAGTTCTTTCCAATCTAGTTTTGCTCCCATCTGCTATGAGCAAGTCACATATCTCCTCCTGCCCTTAATCTATGATAAATCTGCTCTCACTGTTTCTTTGGGATGTATGACATTTTTTATAATCCAAGACTCTTGTTGAATCAGAAGTCTTGTGCAAACACATTAGCTTACCCCTTGTTGTTTGAGCATTCTTTGCACCTATTATATGATAAAATAGGTCAATAGTTATAAACAAAGGAATTATCATCTGGAGCTCAGTACTCCTATCATCATGTGTTTCCAGCAACATCATGCTTTCTAACCTAATTCCAAACCATTCAATCTAATCCCAACACTTCATTCTGGGGAATAGCCTTTATCTTGGATTGCTGTATTGCAATGTAATAATCCTAATCTATCTCTGTACAAACACTCTTGATACAAGTCTACTCCAATAGGATAAAATAATAATTATGTATAAGTTTATTAGAAAAATAGGAAGAAAATAAAGCATAAGTTTATTAGAAAAATAGGAAGAAAATAAAGCATAAGTTTACTTAGGAGGATAGGAGGATAGGATCATAGGATAAGAGTAAATCATACGTCTATTATGAAAACTGGAAGAGAATAATCCATTAGTCTATTCTAGGAAACTAGAATTTGAAATAAAGCTATACAAAGGCCAATGATCATATTTGCAGGATAAAGCAAATAAAGCAATGCAAAAACCAAATAATCTTTTTATAAATGTCTACAAATGACCAAAAGTTGGTCAATGGGACTCTAAGTGTACAGCTTTAATATAGAAGTACTAGGGTAAAGGCATTGGTGGTATCAACATAGATTTTTATTCTTTTTATAATCAAAAGTTCATTTATCAACCAGCTTTTAGTTTCCATAAATCTATATTTCATATTTTCCAGACAATTCGATCCATAATTTCCTCAAATTACTTGTAAAAATTATGAAAACACATAAATCTAGCTACTGTTCTACTCGAATTAATCAAATGACAGTCAAGAGGATTGAATTTGTGCAAACAGAAATGAAAATGTAGAAACAATAAGAGATTCAACAAAACCACCAGATTTTATTTTGGAAAACACCAGGTTGGGGAAAAACAGTTGGTAGTAGCAATTGCTTGCCTACAGAATCTTATTAGCTCCCTATCATACAAGCACAGAGAGTAGATACAACAATTGGCTGCTCCTATTCACACTGTCAAGTTGCTAATCCTTCATACAGCTGAGTTCTCCTCAAATCAATAACTACAACATCCTCACAAGCCTCCAACAATGTGAATTGCCCTCCCCATGTCTTCTTATAGATGCAGGAAGATCCTATCTGTTCACTGAAAAGTCCTCTTGCCCAGAACTGGAAGAGACAGGATCATACAGATCATTTCAAAATTATAATTCTGCCATTGAGATGAAACCACCCCTTGCAGCAGACAGGCAGCTGTGAAACCACCCCTACAGGGGCACCAGCAGTTTCACACTGCTAGCTTCTGGTGTGAGTTTTACAGCCTGCAATTTAGGAAAACTTCAAGCTGTCAAAGAACATCTTTTTCCAGATCCTTACAGATGACAATCTCAGTCCACAATTTTTAGATGCAATTTGGCCCATCCCATCATTATTTATTCCTTTTAAATTTTCTGAGTCTAATAGTATTAGCTTTTGTGATGGACTGATTTGTAAATGAAAGTTATTTATGAATTGCCTCCTTCCTTATAATGATTATTCTGCAGTTATTTATTGATGTTAATCATGAACGACACTATCATTCCTTCAGTGACTATTAAGCATTCACTCAGACATATAACAAAATTCAGACAAGTATAGTTCATGGATCAAGATATTCAAGCACAATGATTATTTTGTAATGGACTGATTTGTAAACAAAAGTTCTTATGAATCTGTCTGCTTCCTTATAATAATTCTGTCACAGTTATTTATCGATGTTAATAATGAATGAAACTATCTTTCCTTCAGTAACTCTTAAGCATTCACTCACAGGCCTATGAGCAAAATTGCAGAAAAGTATAGTTCATGATCAAGCCTATGAGCAAAATTGCAGAAAAGTATAGTTCATGATCAAGATAGGCATGTACAAAAGGCAAATAAAACTATCTTTCCTTCAGTAACTCTTAAGCATTCACTCACAGACCTATGAGCAAAACTGCAGAAAAGTGTAGTTCATGATCAAGATAGGCATGTACAATAGGCAAATGAAACTATCTTTCCTTCAGTAACTCTTAAGCATTCACTCACAGACCTATGAGAAAAATTGCAGAAAAGTATAGATCATGATCAAGATAGGCATGTACAATAGGCACCACATTTCTATCAAGAAACCCTCTAGGGAATTAAGAAAACATGATCAAGATATGCATGTACAATAGGCACCACACATAAAAGTCATTCTAGCTGCCTCTTCTTAACAATGTAACATTTCATATATAATATTTGGGAATGTAATCAGTTATTAACAGAGAAAGAAAAATTACTAAAAAGTCTCATTTTGCAACATCCAAGAAAGTCTGGCATTTCTTTCTTCATAATTTGAAAGGAATCAGTCAGAAGAATATGTCACACCTGAAAATTAGCAAAAGCTATCCACATATTTTCATCATGTGGTTTGTCCCTTGTCATTTGATTGAACTTCTTGGTTCTGTGCATGACAAATTCATCCCAATCTTCTCCACTTTCAATGACTTCTGCTGACTCTAGGTCATTCTTCTGATCTGGTATGGTTTTCTGCTGCAAAGAAATAAAATCTTCCAAATGAATAGAAACAGGACTTTGACTAGGAATCACACGTAGACGTTTTAGGTCCTTGCGCCGTTCAAAAGATACAGATTTTGCAGACCAATAGCGTCCTACTTTTGCTTTGTCATCTAAAGAAAGGCTATCCTCTTCTGGATTCAATGTTGTTATCCTTTGGTTGCCCTTGTATGAGGAATCATTGTCAGGAAAAGTTAACTCCCCAGTTAAATGGTGAAGCCTGTAGCGAGCAATATCTACTCTGCACAGGATTCATACAAGATAATCAGGATTTAACAAAATTATATGATGCTAACATTATAAATATAAACAAAATATCAAGTTTTGTATTTAATGAAATTGACTCAGATAAATACTGAAAATTTTGCTAGAGAACTCATGAATAGAGCCTCCTTGATATTCAATTTATGTATTAGAAATAAAGAAAGAAATATTAATGTCCACAAGGGACATAAGAAGGGCAATGAAAATCAGCAAATCTATCCAGTTATATTGGCATGGGAGAGCCCCAGAATCAAACTACCATTAAGAGCTGATTTGAGTACAAATCCATCTACTAGGTGTGAACATCAAAAAGTAACCCTACACATAAAGGAGAAATATCAATGTGAGTCACAGATAAGAAGGCTCGAATTAATAGCAATTTGGTGAAAAAGTAGTCATCACTCATCTCTGTTATTTTCCAAATAACAATGAATTTTATTCACTTTCTGACACAAGTTCTATATTTACTTCAATATGTTGAAATCTAAAAAATAGAATCAGGTGTAAAGCTGCAAGTATAATGTTATTTACAACTTCTTAAATTACAGATCATGATGTACTGGGGCATTGTGATCGCTCCCAAGAGATAAAGGAAAAGAAAGCACCTACATATGACCAATGGTGGAATCTATCACATTATCCAAGCATCCACCGTTATACACAAGTTCAAAACATAAAAGATAAATAGAGCAAATAAACAAACACATGTGAAAACATATAGATCCAAGAAAAACATAAATTTGGGCATTCCACTCATTTCAACATTTAAAACAATCCCCTTGTTACAATACAAGCTAATAATACAATTGGGGTATAGACCACTGACCCCAACAATGAAATGATTTCAGCAATGTTGAAGCACTCTAGAATTTATGACCTTAGCAAACATTCATTTTGTTATGACACTTGAGCATTATGTGCTATTTCCAGAAAAGAATGCTAAGAATGGATAATGTAATAAAGGGAAGATCCTTGGATTGTATTTGCATCACTAGGATAGGTTTCGTCTTGATATATTGTCTTCTATTGAGATACTATCCTTATTGGTATAAAATTAGGACTCTTAGCTCGTTTCCTTTGATATTCTAAATCAGGCTATGAACCCTCCCAAAAATAGAATATTCCTTAGCTTTAGATTCACTAGAACCATTCTTAGAAATCTTATAATCTTATCTCATTGTTTTCTTGCCTAATTATTTAGGTATAAGAGGTTATTTACACAAGGTAATACCACAACTGATGAAAGCTTTTGGAAAATCTGTTTTATAAAGTAGTCCCTTGAAGACTGATTTTCTTGGTCCAGTGCAATATTGTTATGAACTAAAGAAAGACATTTGCAGGAACAGGAGAGACAAGTGTTTTACACAATTGTATGTTGGATATGTGATATATACTTTGCATGCTTTGAAACCCTATTAGTTTGTACACCTAAGCGCAATTAGTGGGGTTTGGGGCATTGCCCTGGCTGGGGTATATGGGAGGTATAGTCCCACCATGTGGAGTCCTAAGCCTAGAAAAAAAATTGGGCCCTTATAGGTGGTTTTTTCAGCCCATGGTTTTTCATCCATTGTATTACCGCTTAGCGATTTCCTCTATTGATATGGCTATAGATATTTGCATATAGATTATGGTTACCGTTAAACACAAGTATGGAATATCTTATTGTATTGTCATTTGTGAATGATTGAATTAATAGTAAATGTTGTTTCTGCTACATTCTTGAAAGAATTTTCAAGGGATCTCTTGCTATACTGTGAGCATTCTATTGTTTATTTCTGTTACATTTAATTTTCCATTAACATTCCTTCTCTTTGCCTTCCTACCCAATCTTCATCCAATCTCTGATCATCATACCTAAGGACTGATTTCCTAATATAGCAACCCACTGACTTTTGTCCACAAAATGATCTTCCATCTTAACCTTCTTTAACTCAAGTTTCTAGCCATTATATTTCCCTATCTCCATTCTTGAAGGGCTCACCATTAAATAAATTGGTTGGCCAATCCAATGTTTGAAAAAATTATTTATTAATTAACCAATTGGCCAAGATAAACCGAACTTATGAAAGATAATCTAAAACTAGGCTACTAATTTCGTGGGCCAACTGATGCAATAAGTGCAAGTCAAGGTCATAGGAGATTAGCCACAGAAGGCAGTACTCATGAGAAGTGGATCATAGAAGGAATGGCTCAGAAAATTAAATACTGGAGGCAATTAATCCTGAGTAAACGATATCTAAATATGTTGAAATGCTGAAACTCTAATTTTAGTGAAACTTATCTTGGAAAATCTTACAAATAAATAAATTGGCCAAAAGTAGCCAACCAAGTTTTCCATAGAATTCCGTAGGTTTGCCCAATAGGGTTTTAAGACATTGTGTTTTGAAAAATGAATGCAAATCAGTGCTTCTACAATTAAGAAATCTTGTACTGAACAAATAATGATATTTAGGGTTTCCGAATCCATACCTGTAAAGCGAACCGAATGCCAAATTGTCAGGATCTCCTTTCGTATCAAAGTAATAATCCTTCGCCAATTTGAACTCTGACCCTGCCCACAACTTAACCTTTGAGCTCCTCTCCTTATCCTTTTTCTTATCTAATTTTCTCCTTTTTCTCCTCCTCCTGGTTTCCCTGTCCTCAATTTCATCCTCCTCCAAACCAGGTGAATCCAAAATTGAGTAGCTAGGCTTATCCTCCTCTAAATGCAGCGCACAATTCTCCTCTATCTCTTGGGCATTATTATCCTCTATATTCAAGGGATTGTTTTTGTCTAAGTCTAGGTCTTTAGGCGTTATGGATGGAAGAAGATTTACATTGAAACTGGCGTTAGCTAGCCATGAAGAAGAATTGTTGATTGTTTTATTATCGTTTGCCTGTTGGGTATTGTTGGGCTGGACAGGAAATAATGAAGATTGTGGAGTTTGGTTTGCTGATCCCTCCATTACAGTAATGTTGTTGTGTTTCTCTGTGAGCTCTTTTTCTTTGGAATGGAGATTACCTTAGATTTTTTACAAGGTTCAGAGGAAATGAAAAGCCGGAGATGATTAAAATTTTATTCATGTTTATGCAGCATCGAAACTCGACTGCTTACTTCACAAATTAAATAAATGAATTCAAGATTGACGTGTACAGAGATCCAGTAGTGCTGTCATGTAATTACACCCTCTTAGGTAGACAGAAAATGAGAAGAAAAATAGATGATGAAGCTTTTGTTTGTTTTTATTTGAAGTATCGAAGGTTTTCACGCGAATTTTTAATTTAATTTACCCAAAAAAAATAGAATGTTAGTTCACATAGTTTAATTCCAGAAATATTTAAGCTGAATTCTAGTTTATGTGGTATTTCTAATGTGGGATTTGATTTAATTTCTAAGTAAATTTATTTATTTTTAAAATTTTAATTTAAATTTATTTTCAATGGTAAAAATTATAAAATATTAGAATTTTTTTTTTTTTTTTTGAAGTGAATTTGTAAAGATTATATAGTCTAGAGATGTTTGGTTTAATGATAAAGTCATTTTGTAGAAATATAAATGAAGTTCAATTCTTTATTTATTTTATATATATATATGTGTGTGTGTGTGTGTGTGTGTGTGTATATAAAAAACGTTGAGAGATATCCTTCTTGAGATTCTATTTTTAAATTAATTTCTCCTATAAAAGTATAATAGGTGCCTAAGGATCTCTCTGCATTATATATATGCTAGTAGCATTCGCAACACAACATGGAAGACAAAATAATTAGGGTTACGTTTAGGGTTGGGGTTGGAGTTAGTATTAGGAAAAGGGTTAGGGTTATGATTAGTTTGGTTCACAAGTAGGGTTTGAAATTACTGTTAGGGTTAAGATTAGGGATGTGGTTAGGGTTAGAGATAAAATTAAATTTAGGGTTGGGGTTAATGTTAGTATTTGGATTAGGGTTAGGGTTAGAAATACGATTAAAATTAAGGTCCAGATTAGTATCAGACTTAGGATTAGAGCTAGTATTAGAGATAGAATTAGAATCAAGGGTAGAGTTAGGGTTAAGTTTAGGGTTGGGGTTAGAGCTAGAGAAAAAATTATGATTAGGGTTGGGGTTAATGTTAGTGTTGGGATTAGGGTTAGGGTCAGAAATACAATTAGAATTAGGGTTGAGGTTAGCATCAAAATTAGGATTAAGGTTAGGATTACATATAGAATTAGGATAAGGGTTAGAGTTAAGATTAGGGTTAGGATTAGATATTAGGATGAGGGTTAGAGTTAGGGTTAGAGATAAAATTAGGATTAGGATTGGATTTAATGTTAGTATTGGGATTAGGGTTAGAGTTAGGGTTGGGGTTAGCATTAGTATCAGGGTTAGGGTTAGGGTTAGAGATAGGGTAAGGGTTACATATAGAATTACAATTAAGGTTGATTTTAGCATTAGAATTAGAGTTGTGGCTAAGATTTGAGATAGAATTAGGATCAAGGGTAGGTTTAGGGTTAAGGTTAGTGTAAGGCATAGCTTGGATTATTCTAGAGATTTTTTATTTGACTTTATATTTATATAGTTTGGTGTTTTGGACATGGTTGATGTTGTGATTTTGATTTATAGATATTATCGTTTTGGACTATGGACATAAATATTTTATATGCATGTTTAGATATTTATTTGCTTATAAATGCAATAATATGTTCATTTAACAAAATAATTTGATCATAAAGTATTTTGGCTAAATGTTTAATTTCTGCAAAAATAAATATTTTTAATTATTATGATAGATCTTATAAATTATGTGTTTTTATTTAATGCTATGACTATAATTTTCAAAATGTACTAATGCTTCTAATGAGATGTTGTAGGTGGGCAGTCTAGACTCCTTAAGAATTAGAGACAAAGTCCAAATGCTAAATGTTTATTATTGGTTTTTTAATTTTGTTAAGGGGGTTTAATGTTTGAGAGTAACTTGATTTTTATGTTAATTCATTTGTAGAGGGAAATATGTTTTCATTTGAATGATCTTTCCATTTGGATTGTATTTTGAGGGAAGTTGAAGAGTTGGGAGGAATTCTATTTTAAAGAGGGAATTAGTATGGTGAAGGAAATAGGTAGTTTGGTTGTTTTTCTTGAATCTTTCTTTGAGGGTAAAATTATTTTCTTCCTAGATTCAATTGAGGGAATTGCTTTGTGAGGAATATGTAGTAGATAGATTTTGGTTGGGAGAAGGAATTAAATACTTTGGCCAGGTTGTTGGGATGATTCTAATTTGGACAACCAAGGTATGTTTTTCATTTTATTGATAATTTTTAGTGAAGTCTTTGAATTCTCCCCTGTTTCTGATTTTGTGTCGGAAAGATTGATGTGGGTGGATTCTTGTTTGCGTAATGGGGGTTTGGATGTAAATAAGGAGTTGATCTCGCCTGAGGGCTGAGAGTCTCCTTCATTTAGGGTTGAGAAGGGCATGGAGCCTCTCTTGGGGATTGTTGATAAAATGTAAATATATGTGTATTAAATGGAGTTGTGTGTTAGCTGGGGTATGGAGTGGTTGGTTGTGAATGGAAGAATTTGGTTTCAGATGGATGGCGAAGGTTATATGCTGAATAATGGAGTTGAATGATTATATTAGAAAAAAATATTTGTTCCCCAACAGAGAAGGGAATCCCCCTTCTCCCCCTTTACAAGAATTTTGTGTGTAGTGTAATAAAATGCACACCCTTGCATTTTCACACTTGTTTGGCCCTGCCTTGCTTTATTTATTCCTATTTATGTATTGATTGGTCCTATTTTGTGTTCACAAGCCCTATGAATTATATCTTTTTTTGGGTAATCTCAACATTCTCCAATGAATAAATGATAATTTAATTATTTTATCTAAGTGTCCCTAATTTTTGGGTCGGGACTAAAACGCCACCTAGGGCATCTTTGTCCCCCAAGGGTCTTGGAACCCTAATTTTGAGGTATCTTAATTGGGCCCCTTTTTGGTGTCTGTGCCCCAAGTTTCATGACTTGGGACGAAGACACCACCTGGGGCATCTTAGTCCCCCTTGAGTCATTTTCAAGATTTAATTTCAAATTCTGGTGGGATTTAGGCTCTTTTATTTAATGAATTCATATGTTGGCTTGGTGTGATGTAATTTCAGGATATTAAGCATAGATAAGTATAAATACAAGGTTATTTCACTCATTTTTCATATCCAAGCATTCTAGCAATTTCAAGAGAGCATTATAGAGCATTTAAGAGCAGTTCTTCAAGCATTTGGAGCCATCATCAAGATTCAAGCATCATATCAAGGATATTCTTACATCATATGTGTTGTTGTGCTAACATTTGTGATGTAAGGTTTTGATTCAAGCAAGCAATTCAAGTCCATATCTATCAAGCATTCCTTTGATTCGAGATCCATATCCATTGTAGCCATTTCACACATGTTTGCAAACTTTACAACAAGGGTTTGGTGAGTTGTAGCTAGTGGAATCAAGCAACATTGAGAGGGGGGATGAATCAGTGTTCAATTTTTAACTTTATTAATCTAATCCTTACAGTATTGATAACATTCAACCAAAATAAAAATGCATGCACATAAGAAAAGTAACCACAACACCATAACACTAGAATTTTTTTTACATGGAAACCTTGTTAGGGGAAAAACCATAGTGGAGGTCAATCCACAATATTGTTCTAAGTATACTCAAAAGAAAAGATTACAAAATGAGAATGTACTTGCATTCAAGCACATTGCCTAGAGCTCACTACTCAAAAACTGAAAGGCTCACTGCCTTAAAAAAGTTTGGAATACTTCCAAAGATTTGAACTGATAAAGTAGCATCTACAAATGTCTGATTACAGTTCTGGTTAGGTTCAACAATCAAATTATGGACCTTCTGACTAATTCTACTCTTTTGCTTTGTTCTACTTCAATTCACACCAAAAATCCTTAATGCACGAGTGAAATTGTGCATAATCGTTCTATTGACCTTCTAACATTCGCAACATACATCAACTCACATCAAAACACACCAAAATGATATAATCGATCACTTATATATATCCGCTACTTAGGATTTAATCGCTACTTAGGATTTAATCGCTTCAAGTCAGTCTCAACAAAATAAGAAATATTCACAAATTGTCAGCTCAAATCATCCATAATATTCAATGCGCATCCACAAGAGTCAGCCACAACATAGTGAGGACCCAAATCAAAATGCTTGAATACAAAAAATACTTAAACAATAACTCCTCAACTATCTGCAACACACTATATTCACCAAGTCGACCTTCATACACTGATGAACATAAAACTAGTTCACTAAACCTTCTAACTTTCACCCAAATTGATACGGGGCACCAAGATTTATAGATAACATAGATTATGTATCAAAAAATACTCCCTAAGATTCACAACACAAAATAATAATATAAAATTTGCATATGAATCGAAGAACACAAATCTACTAGAAGCTTTGTTCTAACTTAACAGATAATCATTGATCTTCAATCTGTCTGCCGGTATGAGTAAATGATGATGTGTGGATCAACTAGCTAACAAGGGTTGCCATCAATGACAACACCAGAAAACATGTGCAGTGTCTCTTGCCAATAGTAGCATTGCATGTTGTTCATTCACCATTTCCTTCATTATTCTATTTCATTTCAAGGTTTAATTACCAACAAGGGGTTGACCAAGGTAAACCCACGTTCACTAACAATTCAACAAGTTTTTCCTCTCTTGCATATTTGTGATTGCAGATCTAAGTTGAAGACTTGAAGATCCTTTGAAGTGAAAAGTTTTCAAGTTGCATTGCAAAGTTGCCATCTTCACAGAAACTCACCTACAAGCCAAATCTAAAGGTTTCAAACCCTGAGATCAGAGAAGAAGGAAGAGAAGACATCAAGCCTCAAGATCACACTCAAATATTTCAGAATTTCCAAATGGGACTAAGACAACAGTAAAGGCGTCTTAGTCCTCCTGAGGGTATTTTTCAGAAATTCTTCTAGATCCAGTTTTGACATCTGAAGATTTTGCATTTGCCCCGAAAAATAGCAGCAGGACTAAGACAACAGTAAGGGCATCTTAGTCAGGTCCATAGCACATTTTGGTCCATAGCACATTTTGGCAGCTTCTTTGCATTTCTGAAATCCTCACATCTCCAGACTTTCCAAGTACATTCATCATAACTCCCTGTTGCATAATTTCATCATTTGCATCCTTCATTTATCTTGCATTATTGGGTTTTGTGAGTTGAATGTTTGTTTTCCTTTTCCAAGCTTTTGCTTGGCAGTGAACCCCTTTAAGCTGAAAAAACCTCCTCCTAGGTCTTCCTTGTTGTGAATTGACTCACCTTGTGAGGTTGATAGTCAATCCAATTAGGACTCCTAGGACATTATTGAATGAATGTATGTGAAGAGTGGTATTATTTATCCCTTTTTCACCATACGTTTCATTTTGGTGAACCTGACTCTTTTGAGCATTCACTTTCTGATTTGGAGTTCATTAAAGTCTTAGATCTAGATTACATTCATTCTTGCATTGCATATTGCATTAATGAAATTGCATCTAGGGTTTCCCATATTTAGTGAAAATTGCATTTAAGGTTTCTCATATTTGCATTAGTGAAAGTGCATACATGTTGCATTTTTTCTTTCTTGCATCATTTCATTTCATTCAAAATACTGAAAAAGTGCATTGTTCATCATCTTAATTGTATTTAGAAACATTCTTATTGCATTAAAAGTTGAAAAAAAATTGCACACTTTGCATTCAATTGCTTGTTCCTAGTTACTTTTTCTTGCACTCATTTACACATTTTCATATTTCTAAACATCAGCATCCTAAATAGGCAACCCGTGAAAACTATAGACAATCCAAAATTTGCTATTTTTCTGAGAAAAACCTCTGCTAGGACTAAAACACCCTTCCTGGAATCTTAGTCTCTCTCAGGGTTTTTGGCTCAGAATCCTCTCTTGGTCGTTGTTGTCTGTTTCAGTCCATGGAACTTCAAATTTTCACTTGGACTAAAATGCCCTTACTAGCATCTTAGTCCCTATTGAGTTTGACTTTCCAGTTTTTAGGCTCTGAAATTACTTTTTGTGCTTTTGTTGGCTACTTTCAGTTCTTTGTTTCAGTTTGTAGAATTGCTATTATTCCAATTTATTTCATTTTAAGTGTATTTGTTCAATCTTGCATCATGGATATGTGCTTCGAAAATCTTTGGATGTCCTTGAAATATTTGGTAGATGTGTCAAGACGTGCCTTTGGTAATGACCCTAACAAAATTGAGCTTTCTCATGCTCGTACAACTCCTAATGCATGTCCTCCTTGTGATGTTGACATCATTGGAGAAGATGATGACAACATGAACAAGTTCCTAAATGATTGCCTTAACAACCTTGAAGATAATGCTTCCTTTCATCCCTCCATGAAACAACCAAATCCTCCTGTAATACCACCTCTTGAGATGTTTGGTTATGTACATCTTGAAACACAAGTTGAACCTAAATTCCCTACAATAGGCGAAATTAGTTCCTCCACACAAACATATGCTCAACCATTTTATGATAGAACAAACATTCCAATCAATCTAGATGAAACATACGAAAAGGGATTCACAATCTTAAATAAACAACGATGTAATACAACAAGTGAACATAAAATTCATCAGGTTTTAGAGCAAATACCAACTAATGAAAACACAAAAGGGTTAGGATATCAAGATCCCCCTCGCAACACAAGACCTCCTAGAGAATACCTAAAGCTTCACAGTGATGGTACGGTGATCTTTGATTCCCCTCCTTATTTGAATATCCTTCTTCCTAAAGAACAACCAATAGATCATACTAATAACAAGGATAAAGATAAGATTATCTCAAGACCTCCTACCCTAATCCCATCTAGAGAAGTTGGTGAATCTAGCAAATGCAAGAGGCCATACAAATTACAAAATTTACAACCTCCTCATCTACCACCCAAAGTAAAAGGAAACTACAATTACTTTTGAACAAAGAACTAATCCTATTACTACCCATGAATAGATTAATACTATATCCTAAAGATGCAGAAGTCCCACATTGTGCATATCATCAAATTCTCGGACAAAGTACCAATGAATGTCGTGCATTCCAGTTAGTATTGAAAAACTTTCACTTCGGTGGCAATGATTGCCATCGAGTGATTTCATAGTCTAATTTGTCTCTGCTTCTTGTCATGTAACAGTTGTAGAATCTTTACATTGTCACTGTTACATGACCTTTCCTATCACTTACCTTGGCTCATTATTTTCTTGCACTCAATGGGAGCAAGAAGTAGATAGCCATTTCCTAGTAAGGCACTTGTTGTCCCTTAGGTTCATTATTTACCTTCTACTTATATAGACTGAGATTGGAAGGTGGATGACCTACTTTAGGTTGACTCGCCTTTTCCTTACTAGACTTTTGCATTATTTCCTTTTCTTTTGTGTGATTGCATGTGTGTAATGTGATCCCTCGTGATGTTTTTCTTGATGTTTCTCTCTCTGTGTACATTCCTCTATTTGTACCTTCATTCTTCTATATGTCATATATTTTTGCCTTTTCATTGATCTTTTATCTTTGTTTTTCATTTTTATTTTTGTCTTATGTTTTCCTTTTAGGGATGACAGAAGGTGTCGAGACACCCTATGTCTCTTCCATGTTGACCCAAAAGATTTTTCATTATCTTTGCTTTTCATTTTCATTTTTGTCTTGTGTTTTCCTTTTGAGGATGGCATAAGGTGTCAAGACACCCTATGTCTCTTCCATGTTGACCCAAAAGATTTTTCATTATCTCTGCTTTTCATTTTCATCTTTGTCTTGTGTTTTCCTTTTGGGGATGATGCAAGGTGTTGAGACATTTATGTTTCTTCCATGTTAACCCAAAAGGTTTTTCTTTTTTTTTTTGCTCTCTTTGTGTCATTCTTCTAATTCTAAGGTGTGTATTTGGGGAATGATGACAATTTCAAGCTCTCTCTGGATATCATTGTAGCGCAAAGACGATACTCCACCTCAATCCATAGATCCCTTTTATGTGTTTCCCTAGGGAAACCCATTTTTTCCTTTTCCCTTGTCATAGCCTTGGCTACTTTTAAAGTAATTGCTCATAGCATAGTGTTAGCAATTCCCTTTAAAGTGGGCACAATATCATACTTTATTGTATACGATTTCATTTGCAATTTTCCTTTTATGTTCCTCTTTCGATGTGATTTTCTTATTTCAAGCGATGTGTTTTCCTCTTTGTGGTGACTGTTACCCAATTTTCACCTACGAGTTCAATTAGGTAGAGGAATCTGTGTTTTAGGTGTTCATAGGGGCCAAATGGAGACACTGTTGTGCATGATTAAATCATACCCTTGATGCATTTCTCAAGGAGCTCAATTGAAAAGTCTGCCTCAGTCAAGTTTGGCAAAATTCCTCTAAGGAGAAAGTCGGCAAGACCTTCCAATTGTCTTGCCGACTAGCAGGGGTTCTATTCATTTTGAAATATCCCTGGCCGGCAAGAAATTGACCGCCGTGGAGATTTTGCGGGCTCTCTCTCCACTGGAGGAGGTCCGGGTCACTGTGAAGGACGCTGCCCCGGCAAGGGAGGTATTATCGGCGGAAGTTCTAAGCTAACCGCGAGCCCCAATCAAAATGAATGTTGTCGATGTATCGTGGGTGGCTTTGCGGTATGGTCTCAACCGAAGGATGCAAAAGTCTCACTCAAAGAAATAGGAGCTCGCTGAGATGTCCCAGCGACCGAATGATGTCTCACTGAAATAGAATGCCTTCGGCGTAGGATAGTGATCTCGAGGAGATGTCCTACCGACAGGCTCAGGGTCTTGCCAACAATATGGGGGCTTTGTTGTAAGGTTTCACCGTCAGGGTGAGGTCTCGCTGACTAGTGGTGGTCTCCCCGACAAGAGAGGAAGCGACATCGGTGAAAGAAGGTGTTTGTCGTAATGTCTTGCCAACTCGATAGGGTCTTGTTGAGATGAAGTGACCTCGCCGAGAGAGTTTGACATTAGTCTAACGTCTGGCCAACAGGGCAAAGTATTTCCGAAGGAGTTGCACTCTCTGAGGGAAGGCATCATCGGTGTAAGGTCTTCCCGACTACAGGGGAGTCTTGCCGAAATGAAAGCATATGAGCTCAGGGCAAAGGAAAGTAGAGTCGCCATGATGTCTTGGCGAAGGTATGAGATCCTGCTGACCAATGAAGGGTCTTGGTATAGTGTTTTTCCTTCAATAGAAGGTCTCACCAACACATGGGTGTCTCGCCAACGAAGGAGAAAAGTGGTATAATGATGGGGCTTTAACGTGAGGTCTTGCTGATCAACCAAGATCTGGCTGAATGAAGGGAGCTCTTACCGAAGGTTTTGGGCCCGCCAAGTATCTCGCTAACAAATGGTGGTCTCCCCGAAAGAAGGTCCAAGCTCGCCAAGATATGATACCTTCGACACGAAGTCCCAGCGATAGTATCGGTCTCACTGAAGCAACCGGCGTCGAAGTGATGTCTTGCCAACCCGTGAAGGTCTCGCTGACAAGGAGTGGTGGTCCCAGCGAGTGGTCTTGGCGAAAGGTTTGAGTTTGCCGTAATGTCTCAACAAATAGGCTATGTCTCGCCGAAGGAGGAGTTTGATAAGAGGTCTTCCCAACCCGATAGGGTCTTGCCAAGATGAAATGGGCTCGTCGAGAGAGTTGCCTTTGGCATGAAGTCCTGGCTAAATGAGGAAGGTCCCGGCCACAACGGGTGCTCTATAATATTTTAGACGCTAAAGGGTCTCCTCGACCAATGGTGTCTCAATAAGGATGAAGGGTTTCGAGGAAATCTCGGTCGGCCAATAGAGTCCTACCGATAGCTTTATCCACTTTGTCGGGAAAGCGATGTCAGACTCTTACGCTTCACATGACCCCGCCGAATCGTGAAGATCTCTCGCTGAACTGGCGCGTCTCTAATGATAGTCTAGGAGATGATGAGGGCTGCGACTGCATGACTTTGCATTCGAGCATATAGGGTCTCGGCCGATTGTCGCTGTTTGTCGACAGCTACCACGGCGTACCTCGCGACGGAGACACAATTAGTGTCTTCAACGTATTACGCGACCTCGATGAAACAACCTTTGACCGTCTGGAATCTACATGGCATGAGCTCAACCAATCTGAAGGAAACTAAAGGCGAACCATCAACCGTTTGACTGTTTGACTTCCCCTGTGAACGAGACCAACAAAGCATAAACGACATGGACTTTTCCTGAGACCAAAAGCGATGGGGCAGCTTGGAGATCAATGGTGTCGGGCTATTCGCCTGCGCCGAAACCCAAAAGTGTTAACGCCGTGAAAGATTTTGAGTCGGTAGAAGGTCAATAAAAAGAAGAAGTCAGCCCCCGAGGGACAGCCAGGAGGTCCACCGCGATTGATATTTAAACCTTGGTAATGCTCTTAGGGTATCTGGGCAAGTCCTCTCAAGGAAGTTCGAGAGTGGGACATCTGGGGTTTGAAGTAATGTTGTAAGGTGCAAAGACCATAGACTTTCTCAGAAGGGCGACTTCGTACTAATCGAGAATACTGGGAGCACATTAAATGTAATAGCTTTGTTTCCAAAGATTTGAGGGTCGCAATCTCATGAAAAATCGATATTTCTTTGCAAACCTAGGGAAACAAAAAGGATCTACACTTTAGTTTCTCTCATATGGCATTTCACCATAGTTCTTACTTGCATATTTTCTGCTTTGTGACTTTTGAGAATCCTTAGTGGAGAATACTGAGTTTTGTAACTCATTTACATACATTATATGTATAGTTTCACCTTTGAAGATCAATAAAGAAAGCAACTTCTGCCTTCTCAGTTATCTGTTTCATTGAGTGTGTTGAATGATTGATAAATTTACATGTGAGTTTCTCTTATTCCTTGTTAATTGTCTCATTAATAGCACTTTTAAGCAGAGGAGATGTGTATATGGCAGGTTATAGGTTATGTTAGTGATGCAAAAAGTTTTAGTTGTGAGGAGAATTTATCATCCTTCTAGGACTGCATGTATCGTAGCTTTCTTATAAAACATTTATGCAATATCATATGAGTATTGAGTTGTGCATATCAACTTTTACTAGTTGATTGAAAATTGTGTGTTAAGCAGTTGTTCATGTTTGAACAAATTTGGTGTACCACCATAGGAGTAGTTTCCAATTTATGTATTCCTTCTCCCTTTATCTCACAAAGATTAGTAGCTTAGGTGATAACACAAAGGAATCTGGCCTCCAGGAGGTTCTATCAACTTTTAGGCAACCCATTGTTTCTTGAAATGATCCCACGTTTCTAGAGCTCAAGAGCCATGCAACTTGCATAGGGTGCATTTCTAGAGATAACAAAGGGACATTGTATGGCAATGTCCCTCTTAAGAGCTTGATCTATCTTAGCATACTATAGTCCCTAGTGGTGATGACGATTTCATTCCCCTAAGTTGTGAATTCCATCCTCGGACAACCTCCCTTCTTTGAGTATTATTAGGAATGACGTCCCCTAAGAATAAGACCCTTGCGGGAATCCAAGTAAAAACTCCTCCTCTTTCAACATCCCTCTCCTCAGCTATGCCAGCCCCACCAGCCTGGTACGGCTTGACAAGGTCCCTTAGGGACCCAGTAAACACCACCACCCAGCCCTTGTAGCACATTTTTGTACCCCATCAAAAGTTTGGGAGGTATGGCTTGGATATGGTCCCCTAGGGCTCACCTGAACACCCAGTTTCAACAGTCCTTGTGACCATGATTCTCTTTGTCCTTATCATAGTCATGGGGGTATGACTTTGATATGGACTTCATGGGGCTCACCTAGTGGACACCTAGCTTCACTGGCCCTTGTGAGCATGCATTTTGTTTGCATAGTGGACAACATGTTCCACTTGTAAACCTTTTGGACAAACATCCTAGACCCAGTCCACCACGTTGGACAACTAGTTGAAGCTTGTTTTGTTGCATTTTTCTTTTCTTTCTTTTCTATCCTTGATGGTGTATGTTTGCAATATGGTCATGGCTTCATATATCATCCGCATGTGTGTTCCTTTGTGCCTCTGTTAGTTTTCCAAAGGATCTTGGTCCTAGGGGCTTGGCCACCCTCTTGATTACTATCATCCTATCTTACTAGCATTTGTACATTTGAACCCTTCTTGGTTGCATGGTTGGCTACTTTAGTGTGAGTTTGAAGCAAGTTCATCCTCTCACTAAAATGGGGGCTAAATGTAGTGGAATAAAATGCATACCCTTGCATTTTCACACTTGTTTGGGCCTACCTTGCTTTATTTATTCCTATTTATATCTTGATTAGTCATATTTTGTGTCCACAAGCCCTGTGAAATATATCTTTTTCTGGCTAATCCCGACATTCTCCTATGAATAAATGATAATCTAATGATTTTATCTGAGTGTCCCTAATTTTTGGGCTGAAACTAAAATGCCATCTAGAGAATCTTTGTCCCCTAAGGGTCTTGGGACCTTGATTTTGAGCTATCTTAATTAGGCCCCTTTTTGGTGTCTGTGCCCCAAGTTTCATGACTTGGGACTAAGACATTACCTAGGGTGTCTTAGTCCCCCTGGAGTCATTTTTCAGGATTTGATTTCAAATTCTAGTGGGATTTAGCATCCTTTATTAATGAATTCATATGTCGGCTTGGTGTGATGTAATTTCGAGATATTAAGCATAGATAAGTATAAATACAAGGTTCCTTCACTCATTTTTCATATCCAAGCATTCTAGCAATTTCAAGAGAGCATTATAGAGCATTCAAGAGCAGATCTTCAAGCATTTGGAATCATCATCAAGATTCAAGCATCATATCAAGGATATTCTTGCATCATGTGTGTTGTTCTAACATTTGTGATGTAGGGTTTTGATTCAAGCAAGAAATTCAAGTCCATATCTATCAAGAATTTCTTTGATTCAAGATCCATATCCATTCCAACCATTTCACACAAGTTTGCAGACTTTACAACAAGGGTTTGGTGAGTTGTAGCATTGTATGTTGTTCATTCACCATTTCCTTCATTATTCTATTTCATTTCAAGGTTTAATTACCAACAAGGGGTTTGATCAAGGAAATCCCCCATTAACTAACAATTCAACAAGTTTTTCCTCTCTTGCATATTTGTGATTGCAGATCTAGATTGAAGACTTGAAGATCCTTTGAAATGCAAAGTTGTCAAGTTGCATTGCAAAGTTGTCATCTTCACGGAAACTCACCTACAAGCCAAATCTGAAGATTTTAGACCCTGAGATCAAAGAAGAAGGGTAGACATCAAGCCTCGGGACCACACTCAAAGATTTAAAAATTTCCAAATGGGACTAAGAAAACAGTAAAGGCATCTTAGTTCTCCTGAGGGTATTTTTCAAAAATTCTTCTAGATCCAGTTCCGACATCCAAAGATTCTACATTTGCCTCGAAAACTAGCAGTGGGACTAAGACAACAATAAGGGTGTCTTAGTCCTCCATAACACATTTTGGAAGCTTCTTTGCATTTCTGGAATCCTCACATCTCCAGACTTTCCAGGTACATACATCCTAACTCCCTGTTGCATAATTTCATCATTTGAATCCTTCATTTAGCTTGCATTATTAGGTTTTGTGAGTTGAATGTTTGTTTGTCTTTTCCAAGCTTTTGCTTGGTGGTGAACCCCTTAAAGCTGAAAAAGCCCCATCCTAGGTCTTCCTTGTTGTGAATTGACTCACCTTGTGAGGTTGATAGTCAATCCAATTAGGAATCCTAGGAAATTATTGAATGAATGTATGTGAAGAGTGGTATTATTTATACCCTTTTCACCATATGTTTCACTGTGAATGGGTTCTTTGTGAGTGAGTCAGTGTTTATGACTTTCTATTTTTTATCTAAGTTGTGCATTTGGATTTTGTCTCTTGCTAGGGGTGGACTCATTAGTCCTATGTTTGGGAGGAGAGTAGGATTGGGCTGCTCTATTCGATGTGTGCAAGTTTCAACAAGTGTCTTGGAATTGTTGGAAAAGATTGGATGTTCGAAATTCTTATAGTAGTTGATCCAAAAAATTTGTTTCATTACTCAGAACTATAGATTGGAAAAAGAAATTATAGAGATCAGCTTTTTGATCAATTCTTCATTGTTACCTTGTTCAATTATTGATAATTCATGCATGAACAAAGATATTCATCCTTCACAAAGATGACAGGTGCACCCCAAGGATAAACACTAGGACAAATGTGCCTCTTCTCCAATGACTAAAATCTTAGCTCATTGAGCTTGTGAGTAGTTATTTTTTATGGTGCACATGATATGGCCTCAACTCCAAGAATGAGGCTAGCATGAAATTTTGCATCTTGCTTTAGTAGCATACCAAGGAATACACTAGGAAAGGCATAAAAAAACTCTCTCAAGAGTGGGTGATCATCTAGAGAAATTATGTCACTCACTCTTAGAAAGATCACTCACCATGATAGTGAACATTTGGCACCCCTTCCGCAAACACCATTTCAATTACATGATAGAAATTATATAGAGTGATATGGGTTTATACACCCTAACTATCACAACATGATCACCAAGATCATCTATGCACTCTATTGCCTTATTCCTACAATCAATGCTACCATAATCAACATCAAGCCAATTCATGCCAAGGAGGGTCTCATATTATCCCAATAGTAGGATACACAAATCAATAGTGCCGGTGAAGGTTCCAAGATCCAAAACACAACCACACATATGTAATTTCATTACTACCTTAGCACCTATGGCTAACTCAACATGCTAGCCACTATCTTGCCTTTCTCCACCAACTTACATTGCTCAACCAAGGATGGGGAAATGGAGGAATTAGAAGCTCTTGAATCAAATATAATAGAAACTATGCCCTAATGATCAATCTAACAATTATCTACCACTATAAACACTCTACTCATTTGCTTTGATCCTATGACACAATACCCATCAGTTGTAGCTAATCCTTGTAGACAATACTTGGCAATGTGGCTCTCCTGTCCACATGTATAACATAGTCCAATGATTCAAGGTTATGTGGAATACCATCTACTCAACTACTTAGAATTCAAGTCACTAGTGTTAGTCTAATCCCCTCTAACCTATTGCTAAGACCAATAATTCCTTTGATGTTTCCTCTACTTCTACAAATGACAAAAATGACCAATAGCTTTATTGAGGCTTCTACCTCTTGTGTTGTTGCTATTGCAGCTAAGGAGTCTTAGGGGGTGCAAAATAAGTCCTAGAAGAACTCCCTTGCGTTGGCACTAAAATCCCTAAAAGCCATACCCTACTTGATATGGAACAACTATATGAGTCCCAATTTTTCCTCCACAAACTTTTTCCAAAATTCCCTTATATCAACTTCACTATTTCCATGGTGATCTCCAAACTCTTTGGTATTAATAGACACACAACATCCATAACAAGAGAGTGCAAGCCTCTCACAAACCTTCTAAAAAAAACTTCTTATCCTTAATGAAACCTACATATCACTTTAGCTTGAAGAAATGATTCTCATACTAACTAATTATCATCCCAAGCTATTGAAACTCATGGAGCTCATCAACACAATTCTTCTTGAAGTGCTTTGAGAGGTAGCATACACAAAACCTCTCACATCAAATTTATTAAGTGATATAAGAGATGTTCAAATTATGCTTGTACTCATCCTAGTCCCACAAAATAGAATCAAAACCACAAAGTTGCATAATGGAAAAGCAATCCTTTGTGTTTCCCTAATAGGGTTGCATGATCTAACAGCCAAGACTCTACTTGAGCTCCCTCTATGGAATCCTCAAAGGTCAGTACATGAAAAGTTAAGAACATCCATGTGACTTGTTGATACATTTTGATTACCTTTCAACATTAGTAAATTGAATACAAAATCTATTGAATACACTCTTTGCAAAAAATGCACACAAAAATAATTTATTTTCTAAGAACTAAATTGATTCTTGAATTCAATAAAATACAATGTTTAGAGTAGTGCTTTGAAGCTTGTTTTTTGAGTTAGTGTTTTTTTTTCAAATTGTCCAAGGGTAGCTAAATCGACTAAGAATATCCCAGTGCTTGATTATCGATTGTCTCTAATTTCTTACAAGGTTTCTAGGAAAGGTACTATAGGGAAAATCTATTAGGAGATCTATGTTTCTTATGTTTCTTTATATGATTTTTTGTTGGTTTTTTCTAAAGAAGCAATGAGAAAGAAAATAAGAAAAAAATTCTAATGTAATGGTAAGAAGCGAAGCACAAATAAGAAGCAAAACCTAACCTTCCTACTCTATCAATTCTTAAATCATTAAATACAATCTAAACTACATAGAACATTTTTTTACAAACAAATCTTAAGCTAATAAAAGGAAATGAAATCTAATAGACTAGATTTCCACACCTAGAGCTAGTATTGTTTTGGATGTAAAGCAAGTTTGAATGTAGTTGGAAATGATGTCATTAGCTTCCAAGGATTTACATTTGTTTCTTCCATCTTTTGTGATCTTCAACATAGGTTAGTCACCAAATCTAGATGGGGAAGGATTACAAGATATTGTAATGTCAAAAATTGCATACCCTACTAAAAATGTACATTTATTAGTGCTCATGCCTAAAATGTGTTTTAAGATTTATTTTAGCCCAAACTTCTTGTCTTTCATGTTGAAAATTGCATATCCTACAATTTTATCACTACAAATTGTACATGTTTTATGATTCATTTTAGTCCAAATTATAGCCTTTCTCTTAACCCATATGCCAACATCTTATGTTTGTCTATGTATTTGCATTTTATATAATGTTCTTTGATATTTTTACATTAAATTTACACTTCATGTCATTTTTGGTAATTATAAATTATGTTTGTTCTTGGATGAAGATGTAGTTGCATAGATGTTACTATTTTCGTTATTTTGTTTCATGGTAGTATAGCCATGTGGGCAACAATTAAAGGCTAGAACTATCATTTACACTTCTCTTAGTTGCCACCATCACTCATCCAGGTCTTGTTGAGTTTTTGATAATCATTTCTTGATTTCTTTTCCAAAAATAGAAAAGTGTGAATTGGGAATTTCAATGGGTTTTGTAGTTTTTAATATTGAGCCAGTTTATGATTGCTTACACTCTACACATTCTCATGCAATTTGGAATTTTACAACACTCTTGCAACACCATTGATCTTGTGAACATTGATATCTAATTTTTACTACACTTTGTTGTACTCCATTGCAAACACCTTTAAGCTTGTAAGTTTTTGGTGATATTTTACATTACTATTTACTAGATTTTCTTGGAGGGACATCCTCTTGGGTAAAGACAACTTCTCTTCATCCATTTTTGAAGACATCTCTTTATAAGCTTCTTAAGCTATAAGATATTTCCATTATTTCATCTTTATCTCTTCTTTTATTTCTCATCTTTACATGTGATTTTGTCATATCTTTCTTATATTGTCATAAGCTATTTTCCATTGTAATTTTTTAAGCATTTGGATAATCTTGTGAGATTTATTGTGTTTGTCATTTAGTTGGAAAGCCCAATATAAAAACCCTCTAATGAACATTTTGCTTTGTGATTCGAAAATCTTCTGGTTGGCATTATCAAACATCTCATCTTCAAAATATCCTTTCCTTACACATTAGAATAATGGTATTTCAATAGACCTAATATGTTCATGTTCATAGTCATTAGTGATGTTATTTAATTCCAAACACATTTAGGATTAAGCACACATGTGAAAATGATGTATTTTTCTATTTAACTACTCATTGCTCGGTCATAAGACCAAAATAGGGGTTTGATGATGTTAGCAAGTTCCTAAATAGTCACCTCCTTTATTTTTTATACTATAAGTGGTTCTTGGATTGAGATTTTTGGATTGTAAATCTTGCCCAATGGTTTCATGTCTTTAAATCTCTCTTTGTCATTTAATTTAAAATAAATCGTGTTAAAATCATATTTTGTAATTAATGGGTAAATATCATGTTTTAAAGGGTTTAAAACCTTTTACATGGGCAATACACAACTACCAAAAAAGTCATTCAACAACATAGTTGCAACCAAGTTGTCGTTGGAGAAAAACCAACACCAACCTACACTATGCTTGTCCTTGTCCTTGCAATCTGCACTATAATGTCCCCATTTGGGATTGCCCTAAATCTTGCCCTAGAATCACTAGCTTAATGTAGTTATGGTTATAACTTAGCACTTAAATTCTTCAAGAAAGATAATTCTTGGTTTAGGTCCTACAATCATGTTAGATAACATTGGAAATATAATTCATATGATCAAAACATAATGAACGCCTTATCTATTAAGCTATACAAAAATACCTAATTATTTCAAGACTATCTAAACTATCAATATCCATAATGCATAGTGGAAGTCTTAATCATAATAGGACTTTGGATGAGAAACATGATAAGTCTGCTTGAAGCTACCCATCTAAGCCCAAGAGCACAAGCATCTAACCAAGACAACCCACCTCTTAGCCCCAAGCAATAGGAACGTCTAAACCAAGACAATTCCACCCTTGGGGTGGCATACTTAGTGGATACACTCATATCTACTTTTCCTATCCATGTTGTCATATCCACCCTCCTTATGATTGAGACTCCTTGAATCCATCCTAACAATCAGTCATAGTTTGGCTTGATAGGGGAGCCTT
>VDFB02272942.1:0-29985 GCA_007258455.2 Sequoia sempervirens | reverse complement strand
GGTTTCTTGAGAGATATATTTTTGAAAAGACTTAGTCTTTTTCTCTTCTTCCCAGTTCAGAAGGTAGTTTCTTGCTCATACACATTTTTGTGCTTGTAAACCTTTTGTACTCAGTTTCAGATTGACATACTCCTTCAGTTGAATAAAGTAGCACTCCTATTCCTCAATTTTGTTTCTTTTGCAGTTTTAGTTCGATGTTATATTGTGATTTTTGTTTTGCAGTATCCTTATTATGTCCTAGAATTGTAATTTTGGTATAGAGAGTTCATAAAATAATGGTTGCATGTTATATTTAAGTTTGAATCTTCATGCAAATTATTCATGTGTTTAGTGTTCATGAAGAATTGTGAAATACTATTGTTTTCTAAAAGCTATTTGTGGGAAAAAATCAAAGTCATTGTTAAGTTTTGTGGATCATTTTAAGTCATAGGTTTTATTTTGAAAGTTATCCTTCTAACTCTTTCCTTCAAAAAAACACTTAGAATAAAATTTATCATTCAGAGAACCAGCTCACTCTAGAGATTCCTTCTTCATTCAGATCACCCACATCTGAAGAAGGTTTCCATGTTTCAGTAGATTGTCGAATCTTGTATTCAGCAGGGTACAAATCTAATTGACAACATAGCCTACTCACAATAAATGAGAAGACACAAATAGTAAATGCAAATGTACTGCTCAAGGAACCATGCATCCCAACGAAGAGTCCATGGCAAGACACGACTATACAAAAAAACTTATTAAATATTTCCAATAGAAAATCTTCCTACAATAATTAATATTATTAAATATATTTAGAAAATGCTAGAACCACAAGGAAAATTACATATGTCAATCATAAGATTGCAAAAATAGGAAAAAAAATTGCTTTTTTCTAAATATTCCCACGAACATAAGCTCTATTGTTTACTCATTTTGGATTTATTCTATATTAAACAACTTCTCTTTCTAATATTTACATGTTTTATGCTTTCAACTCTTACTTGTGTAGCCTAACTGCCATATTTAATCTCTCTATACAATTACTTATATCAGTAAAGTTTGATAGGGAGGCTTACTTGGTGCCAATTGATATTCATGCACCCATAACCACAATGAAATTATCATTTCTACATACATGAAGTTGATTGATTCTATGTACATAAAACTATTTGGATCCTAATAAATTATACATTACATTATTTACTGTAATCTATCAAATATCATATTTTTGATACATGCTACTTAGTCGAGCATATGTATCCTTTGTTTTATACGAACATTTTATTAATACAAGTGTTCATACAAAGTTCATTTGAATTCATTTTCATTTAGGCCAGTGGTATTTTCCTCCTACTTTTCTCACTCTCTTGATTTTTTTTAATAATAATAATTACTCTCATGAGCTTTGCCATTGGAAATACTTGATGATTTTGTTGATATACTTGTTTGTTGGCTTGTATTCTTCTTCATGAAGACTTCACATGATAATGTATTGTTTATGATCAAGAGTGGAAGTAATATTTCCCATGCACGCATTCATTTCCACTGCGCTTGAATACATTAAACGAAAATGAAAATTAGGTCTAAGTATGTCCATGTATGTCCATATATGTATGTCTTCATATATGCTCATATGCATACATGTATACATATATGTATATATATGTAGATGTATATATGTATATACACCTGTTTCTGCATATAACTAGGTCTATACATAAATATATATGCCTATGTATATATATGTATGTGTATCTATATATATGTAATTCAAATCTATTGTGTTCATGAGAGAGTGATAGGCATTGAAGGATGTCTATCTATACAAGATATGTTTGATTTGTCGTGGATTTGAGAAAATGAAAAAACAATTAAAATACTACATTGGTTGATAGATTTTAAACTCCATACCATAAGCCACTAATGACAGGTGGATTTCAGTCTACTCAAAATAAATAAGAGCTTGCATATACTAGATGCAAATGCACTACTTAATAGAATACAAACATGTGCAGAACTAGAAAATGACATTGTAAAAGACATATGAGCTTACAAATGCCTCTTTTTTCATTCCCAATATAATATACATAGACCCTTTCAAAAAACGCAAGCTTAATTAGTTTACACCTATGCATTTTCCAATTACTTTGACCTAATTTCCATTTTTGTGAAATAAATTGAAGTGTTGTTGCAGTGCAGGCCTATTTTTTAAATGCTTATGCTTTTCCAATGTTTTTAACTATATACATGTTTTTCATTGCACAAGTTTATGTGGGTAATTGGCATTCTCCACAGTATTTGACATGCTTGGTCTATAGCCAGTGCTGGTATTGAACATTGGAAATTGGAATACATGGTTACACATTTTCTATTTATTATTAAGGTTGATAGGTCCTTTCTTTTTTCTAGGTGGCAGATGTCATTCAGACCATTTTTTCCATATGTTAGAGCAACATCAAGTTTTCATCATGCTATGACGTAAATTTGTAAGTTCGGTTCCTTTTTTTATTCCTAGTTTATATAGTTACATCTTATTCTTCTTGTAACAAAATTATTCTCTTTAAATTTAGGTGTGCTAAAATGCAATTATATTCACGTGCATAGTTTGCTTCCTTGTGTCATTGTTTTCAATTGTTTAATTGTTTTAATGTTCTTCCTCTATATTGTTACTATGACATGGAACAATGACATTCTCTCAAATTGACGTTGACATGTTTGAATAAATATTCCATTTATATGTGCAGTTATACATATCAGTACTTGGTTTCCTGTTTGCAATTTCTTTCATAACACTATTATCATAACAATGAACAAATGCATTAGTGATTAACTTGAACTTTACAATAGTATTATAAAATTCCGCTTCACCACACTCTTTACTATTTTGAATTTTTTTCGTAAGCTTCATTTTTCAATGCAAGAAACAATTGACAAAATTAGGCCTTGGCAGGTAGAATGCATTGAAAAGATCTTTGACATTATTGTGGAAAATATTTTTTCAGAGTATAATGTGCCATCTTCAATCAAGCCTTTTGCATGAATTCTAGATCTTTGATTGGCTACTCTAAAGAAAACTACTTTTAGAGAATGCATGTCTACACATTCTTGATGAAGGTCATCAAACTCAATGTAGCAGATCAATGATATGGAATTTATGCAAAAGGGTTAATTCAAAACTGGACATTATACTCTCTATAACTTCTTCCTTGAATAACTTCAAAAAGTTTTTCAACACATTGTATCTGGCAAGACCAGAGTTTTTGAATTGTTTCTTGAGTAAAAATTTGAAGCTTTACTTGACACCTGACAAAATTATAGCTTTGAGTAGGCTCTACAAGCTGGGGACATTCTTCACGGATGAAATTGGAAATAAAATTTACAATGGAAAGGATAGTGGTGAAGTATAATTTGATGAAAACTTCTGCAAAGTTCAGGGTAAGGAATGATTCCTTTGCTCACCGTTGGGATGGGAAGAGTCTCAACAGTTTTGTTGAAGTAAACAATTTTAGTATTATTTTGAAAGCATGTTGTATACAATATGTCTATCAAGATGGGCTTGTCTACACTGCTTTATCACGTGTGGGAGACATCAAGTCACTATATCTCATGCAAACGTTGCAACAACAAATGTTTAGAGTTTTACAAAAAGTAAGACATAAATATCTCATTCCATATATTTGCAGAGAAATTTGGAAACACAAACTAATTCTCTTGCAAAATAGAAGATGGTCCAGTCAATTGTCAAACAAGATGAAAAAAGGTAAGTACCTTATTCTATTTGTCTCACATAAGATATCACTCTTTATATGTATAATTGAAAAGTTAGTTTTAGGAATTCTTCATGTTGCATCGTGCAGATTGAAAACAACAATTGCAAAGCCATCAGTCATCTTTGATATATGCAAAATGAAAGTAGTTGTATCATTTGAAGGCGATGAGTTGGTTGTTTATGGACCTCCTATTACAACTAATTTTCAAATACTTTCAATGCTAGAAGCATTATTGAACCCATTGAGAAAGTTTATTAAGAACACCGATTGATTCCTGGCACAACCATTTTGTAACTCATTCAATCAAATGACAATTTCTCTATTGGCACAATTGGTGTTGTTGGTACTAGTCATTTCCAAGTGCCAATGCAGTGCGAGTTCTAGGTTAAAGTTGGAGAGAGCAAAGATGATTTTACCACTGTGAGATGTTTTGAACAAATCATGGCCACAACATAAGATTTGAGCACTTTTCTTTTCGAATATATTAGAGTTAAGGTAGCTGAATTTAATCTTTGTTCAATATAACAAGCTTTATATCTTCAAGGATGGTTCTTGTCGGCATTATTTTGTAATTGTGGACACAGAAAAATTAACCCTTCTACTTTTTCTCATGTTTAGGTCCTCCTAGTGGACTTTGGCTTGATTTTTCCTAAATTTAATGTTGTAATGTGGCCAACACATTCACATTAGGTCTTGAATCCTTGAATCATTAAGACTTATAGGATGTCTTGTAAAGGTGTTGTGAAGTGTTGTAACCCACTTTCACACTTTTCTAGGACCCTTTCATTATAATTCACTTAAATAACTCACTTTTATCACTTAACAAGTCTTATTTTAAAGTGTTGTAAAGAGTTGTAACAAACTCTCATGTTTTTCTAGACTTGTCATCAATAATTCAACCCTTTCTCATGTTTAAATAACCCCTTAATGCACTTTCTGACCATTCTTAAGAGTAATTTTGAGGATATTCCCATTAGACATCATTTAATGCACTTTAATCTTTGAAACCCAGTGAAATTTCCATGGTGGGACCAAGTCGCCACCTAGGGCGACTTAGTCCCACTTGGCACAAAAATCAAAATAATTTTAATTTCTTGGCGGGATTTTATTCTCTTACCCTTGAGGTCGGTCTGTGATGTGTTATTTTTGAGAATTAATGGAAAATAAAGTATAAATAATGGTTTTTCTCCTCTTTTTTCATCTCCTAATTTCTTGCAATCTCATAAGTCATTAAGCATTCAAGCACTCTAAGCATAATCAAGTCATCCATTGGAGCTCTCCATTGCATATCTTCAAATTTTCAACATCAAGGGTTTGACTTTGTATGTAGATTTTTCAAGGAATTTGGTGTCAAAAAGTGGTCAACAATCCATCAAAGTCAACATAACCCTAATTGAAGCTTGGAGACTCTTTTCGTCCTATTTTCTGCAAAATTAAGATCAGACACCTGTCAGAAAAGCAAGTGCAGACTGAGAGCTGCAAAATCATGTCTCAAATTTCTAGAAATATCTAGGTGGACTAAGTCACCATCTGTGGTGAATTAGTCCCACTTCCAAGCCTAAAAATTTATTTTCACATTTCTGAGTACCCATTTGGCAGATACCTGTTCTAGCAAATTTTCCCTAAAATTGGACTAAGTCGCCCAACTTGGCGTAAGTGTCCCAGTTAATATTTACAGTCAACTCTGCAGGATTCTAGAGCCTCTCTACATTAGATTCCATATTTTGGGTGCACCTCTCCAGTTTTGTTTAGTTATTTCATCATTTACTTTCATTTCTAGGTGTTTTTGCATATCACACTGTGTTTTCCAACACTTTGCATTTCTTAGGTTTAGCATGATTGAATCATTTATTTTTTAGTTTATTGCATTAGTACATTGTATTTAGTTGCATTTCATCCCTTTCACATTAATCTTGAGTGTAGATATTAGCATTTTGGCCCCAATTCCTCTCCTTTTAGGTGAAAAACCTAGAAGAGTTAAAGGAACCCTTGGGAAAACCAAAATCATTGTTTACATTTTGGTGAACCCAACTTTTGAACATATTTGCTTCTGATTTCAAGTGCATCCTAGGTTTACTTTTCATTAGCATTGCATTAGGTGTTGCATTGTTAAAATTGCATCCTAGGGTTTTCAAAATTGCATTAGTGAAAAGCTCATATAGCTTACATTTTTGCATCATCTTTCATTGAAAACAACATTTAACTTTTGCATTTCCATACTATAGATGCATTTGTGCATCTAAAAAACATCAAATTTCATTCAAAACTTCTGAAAAAACTCAAAAAAATCATCGCTGGGACTAATTCACCACATTGGGCGACTTAGTCCTTCTGCACATTTTTCACTATAATTTTTTGAATTTTTGTCCACTTTCTATATTTCAGTTATCTGTTATTGTATTTTTTTCATACTTTCCAAATTTTTTGTTTATTGCATTTAGTTTTCTTGCATCATGGATTTTTGCTTTAATAAGTTTTGGATGTCATTAAAATCTTTAGTGGACATGTCAAATTATTCCTTTGGAACTGGTCCTAATGACCTTGAGCTTCCTCATGCTCCTTCAACTCCTATGAATGTCCTCCTCATGATGTTGACATCACTGGAGAAGATGATGAAAACATGAATAATTTCTTAAATGAATGCCTTGAAAACCTTGAATCCAATGCATCCTTTTATCCATCCATGAAATAACAAGACCTTCCTATAGTCTCATCTCCTGATACATTTGGATACCTACATCTTGAAACAAATGAAAAACCTAAGTTCCCTCCAATAGGTGGACCTAGTTCCTCTAACCAAGCAACTCCTCAACCATTATATGATAAAAAAAGTTTCCAACACACCAATCAACCTTGAAGAAACATATGGCAAAGGTTTTTCCATCTTAAGAAAACAAGGTTATGACACAACAACTAAACATAACATTCATCAACTTTTAGAACAAAGACCAACATAATAAAGCACAACAGGGTTAGGATATCAAGATTCCCCTCATGACAGCAAGCCTCTTGAATATTGGAGACTTCATGATGATGGCATAGTGATCTTTGATTCTCCTCTTGATTTGAATGTTCTCCTTCCTCATGAACAACCCTTACATGATAACAATGGCAAGGATGATAGGATCCCCATGGGTCCTCTTCCTCCTTCAATCCATGAAAAGGGTGAATCTAGTAAACACAATCAACCTTATAAGCTAAAAAAATAAATTTTCCTCTCCATCCACCACTTGAATGTAAAAGGAAATTGCAAATCCTCCTAAACAAAGAACTCATCTTATTACCACCTATGAATAGGTTGGTAATCTACTCTAAAGATGTTAGCATTCCACATTGTGCTTATCATCGTGTTCTTGGACATAGAGCGATGAACATCATCAATTGAAAGAAATACTGAGCAAGTATCATTTTGATGGCAATAATTGTTATCCAATAAATCCATAAACTTCTACCAAACACCTCATCATGCAATAGTTGTATAATTTTCCATTCTCACTATTTCATGACCTCTCCCATCACCTATCTCAGCTCATTCTTGCCTTGCACTAAGTGGGGGCAAGAAGTTGTTAGCCTTTTCCTAATAATTCATTTTTCCTTGTCCCCTAGCTCTTTTCTTCACCTTCCACTCACACTGATTGAGATTAGGAGGTGGAGGGATCGTTTGATGGTTGACTTAGCTTTGCATTACTAGTATTTTTATTTCCCTTATGTACGCATCGTGTTTCCCCCCATAATGTGACGTTTGGTGTTCTCTATCTTTGTGACATTCCTCTATTTGTACCATCATTCTTCTCTATGTCATACAATGTTTTTTTTTCCTTTTTTCCTTTGTTTTGTGTTTTCCTTTCGAGGATGACACAAAGTGTAGAGACACCCTATGTCTCTTCCATGTTGACCCAAAAGGTCCTTTTCTTTTTCTCTTTTATTTTGTGTTTTCCTTTTGGGGATGATGCAAGGCATTGAGACCGAATGTATCTTCCATGTTGACCCAAAAGGTCCTTTTTCTTTTTTTGATTTTGTTTTGTGTTTTTCCTTTTGGGATGACGCAAGGCATTGAGACCTAATGTATCCTTCATGTTGACCCAAAAAATTTTCTCTCTTTCTTTTCACTTTTCTTTTTTTTGTGTTTTCCTTTGGGGATGATGCAAAGCATTGAGACCTCAATGCTCCTTTGATGTTGACCAAAACAAAATTTTTCTTTTTTGTTTTCCTCTTTGTGTCATTCTTCCAGTTTATGTATTTGGGGAATGATGACAGTTCTAAGCTCTTTAATAAAAACATTGCTAATGAACATACTAACCCCAAATCCATAGATCCCTTATGTGTTTGATGTGTTCCTTTCTAGTGGGAAACTCCCTTTTCTTTCATTTTCTTTTTCATTTACATGATGCAGCCTACCTCAAAAACATATGACCTGACATAGGGGCTTTCCAAGTTGGCTCTCATTTTGTTTTATTTTGCATTTTTTATTTGTTACTTTAAAGCAATTTCCCACAAAAACAAGCAGGTGTAGCAATTCCTTTAAAGTGGGTGGGGTGTACATTGGCATTATTAATTGCATTTTTCATTTCTTGCCTTGTGTAGCCTTGTTACTTTATACGATGCATTTTTCACTTTGTGGATGACATTGGGTGTGATGTCTTTCATAAGCATGATCTCTCTTTGCATATTGCATTCCTCTAAGTGGCCTAATGCAACGCACTGTATCCCCTAAGTTGTGAATATTTTATTATTTGATTGGCCCTCTCTTGGAGACATTAGATACAATGTTCCCTAAGTTATAGACCTCACATGAACTTAACAAGACTCATTTGAACATTCTTTTACATGTTGCATTTTGCATTTACATGGCCACCTTGCATAACAAAGCTTACATGCTTGTGGTGCCATTGCATTTGTTCATGAGTTCTAAGCGTACGAAGCTTTTCTTGTCTCATGGAGCACGAAATGACATTGTCTTTGTGTCACCTTATTAAAGTTATTAGGAGGTATAACTTTGATATGGTTGAGCAGGAAGCCCTTTCTGAGGCACGACTTTCCCCATAGCCACCTTTCGGGATTTCTCACCCCACGAACAACTAGAAGTTTTGTGGCCCCAAAGTGAGTATGTTGTGGATTTCTCACCCCGCAGACAACCAAAAGTTTCATGGCCCCAGGGTGAGTATACTTGGGCCTTCTCACCTAACGAACAGCCATGAGTTTCATCGCCCCAGAGTGAGTACACATTTTCAAACAAACAGCATAGATCTTATCCACAACAGGTTGGAAAAATGATTGAAGCTTTCTTTCATCCTTTCTCATCACTTTCATGTTTGATTTTCTATGGGATCATGATCCTGGGGGCTTGATCATCCCTCGTGATTATTGTTATCTCATCTTACCAAGCATTAGTGCATTTGGAACCCTCTTGGTTGAATGATCAACTAATTTAGTGTGAGTTTGAAGCAAGTTCATCCTCTCACTAAAGTGGGGCCTAACTGTGGACACAAAAAAAGTAACCCTTCTACTTTTTCTCATGTTCAGGTCCTCCTAGTGGACTTTGACTTGATTTTTCCTAGATTTAATGTTGTAATGTGGCCAACAAATTCACATTAGTTCTTGAATCCTTGAATCATTGAGACTTCTAGGATGTCTTGTAAAGGTGTTGCGAAGTTTTGTAACCCATTTTCACACTTTTCTAGGACCCTTTCATTATAATTCACTTAAATAACTCCCTTTTATCACTTACCAAATCTTATTTTAAAGTGTTGTAAAGAGTTGTAAAAAACTTTCACACTTTTCTAGACTTTTCATCAATAATTCAACCCTTTCTCATGTTTAAATAACCCCTTAATGCACTTTCTGACCATTCTTAAGTGTATTTTTGAGGATATTCCTATTAGACATCATTTAATGCACTTTAATCTCTGAAACCCAGTGAAATTTTCTTGGTGAGACCAAGTCGCCACCTGGGGCGACTTAGTCTCACTAGGCATAAAAATCAAAATAATTTTAATTTCTTGGCGGGATTTTATTCTCTTACCCTTGAGGTCAGCCTGTGATGTGTTATTTTAGGGAATTAATGGAAAAAAAAGTATAAATAAGGGTTTTTAGATCCTAATTTTTCATCTCCTAATCTCTTGCAATCTCATAAGTCATTAAGCATTCAATCTCTCAAGCATTCAAGCACTCTAAGCATAATCAAGTCATCCATTGGAGCTCTTCATTGCATATCTTCATATTTTCAACATCAAGGGTTTGACTTTGTATGCAAATTTTTCAAGGATTTTGGTGTCAAAAAGTGGTCAACAATCCATCAAAGCCAACATAGCCCTAATTGAAGCTTGGCAACTCTTTTCATCTTGTTTTCTACATAATCAAGATCAGACACCTGTCAGAAAAGAAAGTGCTGACTGAGAGCTACAAAATCCTATCCTAAATTTCTAGAAATCTTTAGGTGGACTAAGTCACCATTTGTGACGAATTAGTCCCATTTCCAGGCCTAAAATTTGATTTTCACATTTCTAAGCACCCATTTGGCAGATTCTTGTTCTAGCAGATTTTCCTCGAAACTGGCCTAAGTCGCCCAACTTGGCATAAGTGTCTCAGTCAACATTTTCAGTCAACTCTATAGGATTCCAGAGCCTCTTTGCATCATATTCCAAATTACAGGTGCACCTCTCCAATTTTGTTTAGTTATTTCATCATTTACTTTCATTTCTAGGTGTTTTTGCATATCACACTTTGTTTTCCAGCACTTTGCATTTCTTAAGTTTAGCATCATTAAATCATTTATTTTTAAGTTTATTGCATTATTACATCATATTTAGTTACATTTCATCCCTTTCACATTAATCTTGAGTGTAGACATTAGCATTTTGGCCCCAATTCCTCTCCTTTTAGGTGAAAAACCTAGAAGAGTTATAAGAACCCTTGGGAAAACCAAAATCATTATTTATAGTAATTTATATGCTCTTACAATTCATTAATAGTTTATGATGAGAAGTCTCCACTCTATTCAGAACAACATTTTTTGTGTCCCTTGTTCAAATGCAACTAAGTGATTCTTGTAGGATTAGTACCTCTTAAGGCCCATTCATGTTCATTTGCGTTGCCTTGATTCTTACATGTTTTGTACCTACATTTCAATTCGCTCCTACAACATTGAAATTCTCATGTGTTGTACATTCAATTGTTCACCTTGTTTGTTGATACTAAAATCTGTTAATTATCATTTCTTCCATTTATATGTGTTGAAGTTGTCAAATCCAACTTCGAGTCCAAGAACACCTGCATGCAAGAATACCTATCATAGGGAAGAAAAAAATGGAGAAAGAGAGAAAGAGATATTTTGCTCTGTGAAATTGAAAAACTGTATTCTCAACAACTGAATTAGCATAATTACATAAAAGATCAATCCTTAAGAAAGGAGATCAACAAAACCCTAAAAGGATAACACATTTAATAATTAATATAATTATTAAATGTCTTATTATGCAAACTAAGGTGAAATGTTAAGAAGGAGATAAAGGTAATTTAATTAACATGATTAAATTTAAACCTTTACTCTAACACCCCCCCTTAAGATGAGCAAAAGTGCAGCTACAAACATATGCAAGAAAGCAAGGTAACTACAATGCAAGAAAGTAAACTTGGGTCCCGGCAACAAGGCCAGATAAGGTACCCAATTACAACCAAATCTCTGTAAAGTGGAGAAATAGAGAAAACCTCATGGGAAAAACTCTACTCCAAAAAGAGAAGAAAGCATGCTAAAAAAAATGAAAGAAGGAAGGAAGGCCTCACTGAGACCCCCCAAGGACAACTTCCTTCACCCCAAGCATGGAGCGCAACTGAAGATAGCGCGGCGAAGCCAAAGGTTTAGTGAAGATGTCTGCAACCTGCTCCTCTGTAGGAATGTACTCCAAGATGAGAGAACCATCCTGAATCAACTGCCTGATGAAGTGCATGTGGATTTCAATGTGCTTAGTCCGCTGATGCTCCACTGGGTTGCGAGAAATATGAATGGCACTCTGATTGTCACACCAAAGCATAGTGGGACTATCAGGAGGAAACCCAAACTCTACCATCAACTGTCGAAGCCATAAAACCTCCTGACTAGCTAACACTGCTCCTCGATACTCAGCCTCTGTAGATGATAATGCAATAGCAGACTGCTTCTTGCAAGACCATGTAATAGGACCAGAACCAAGGCAAAAAACAAAGCCAGAAGTAGACTTCCGATCATCGACATCACCAGCCCAATCTGAGTCAGTAAAGCCAACAATGTGAGGGGATCCTGATGTGTAGTGAATGCCATAATGAGTGGTGCCCCGAATGTACCTCAAAATACGTTTGGCTGCTTGCCAATGACTCTCATGTGGATCATGTGAGAATCGAGAGACAAGGCCAACCGCAAAGGAAAGATCAGGACGAGAGTGTGTCAGGTACAACAAACTGCCAACCAACTGTCTATACAGAGTAGTATCCACGGAAGAAGTAGTACAAGTGGAAGACAAGACAACACCTGACTGAAAAGGTGTGGGGGCAGGCTTGCAATCAAGCATGCCAAAGTGCTGGAGCATATTAAGAGCATACTTCTGCTGAAATAAGGAAATCCCATCTGAAGACTGAATAACCTGCAGGCCCAAATAATAGTGCAAAAGTCCAAGATCTGTCATCTCAAACCGCTCCATCAAAGCTCACTGAACATCCTGAATCATGGAAGATGAGCTACCTGTAATGATGAGATCATCGACATATAGCACAAGAATCAAAAGATCACCCTCCTGACGCCAAATGTACACTGTGTGATCGGAATGGCAACGTGTGAAGTGAGTGGAAAGCAAAAAAGAGTCCATCTTCTCATACCAAGCCCGAGGGGCTTGTTTGAGACCATACAATGAACGCCGAAGTCTGCAAACCAAAGAAGTGTCCTGCACAAAACCCTGAGGCTGCTCCATATAGATCTCCTCATGTAGGTCCCCATGCAAGAAGGCACTCTTCACATCCATCTGAAACACTGACCATCCCTGTGAAGCTGCAAGTGAAAGTACAAAGCGAATAGAATTCATCTTAGCGACAGGGGCAAAGGTCTCGGAGTAATCAATACCCTCCACCTGAGAAAAACCCTTCGCAACAAGACGTGCCTTATACTTATCAATAGAACCATCTGCAGCATACTTGGTATGGTACAACCACTTGCACCGAACCAACTTTCTTCCCTTAGGAAGAGGACAAAGATCCCAAGTATGATTCTTCATCAAAGAAGAATACTCCTCATCCATAGCCGTATCCCACTCAAGGTGACCTGTCGCCTCTGAAAACTTTTGAGGATCATCCAAAATGGCATGACTCAAAAGACTAGAACCAGATGTCTGAGCACGAGTATGACGAGTATCTGAAGGATCACCTGCCAAACAACTAGCTGCATCAACAGTGACACGGGCCCACCTAGGCAAGGATGGAGCAACTGGTGGTGGTGGAGATGGTGGATCATCATCTACATCATCCTCAAGAGATAAGTAATCCTCAAGTGATGAAGAGGGAGGAGTAGGCAATGAGGGAGAAGTTGGTGATGGAGAATACATCTGAGGATAGCGCTCATCAAACTGGACATCTCGTTGAAACAAGACCTCTCTGGAATCAGGATCAAACAACCTGTACGCCTTAACATCCTCAAAGTAGCCAACAAATATGAGTGGTCGGCTCTTCCTCTCCATGGCTTTCCTCTGAGCATCAGGAATAAATGCCCAAGCCTCACTACCAAAAACTTGGAATGTAGAAACATCAGGCTTGACATGGGTCCAAGCCTCCTCAGGAGTCATATGTCGCAATGCCTTATGAGGCATCTGATTCTGAATATAATTGGCACAATTGATTGCCTCAGCCCAGAATGAAGAACTCATAGCTCGAGACTGTATCATACAATTTGCCATCTCCCGTAAGGTTCTGTTCTTTCTCTCAGCGACACCATTCTGCTGAGGGGTGTAAGGGACAGTAAACTGATGCTGTAAACCATGCTCAGTGCAAAAATCTGTAAAAGCTTGATTAACATATTCCCCCCCATTATCTGTGCGTATCCTCCTGATAGAAAGTCCAGATTGCTTCTCCACAAATGTCTTAAAAATCCTGAATGAGTCAAAGACATCAGACTTGTACTTAAGAAAGTACACCCATGTACGTCTGGAGAAGTCATCAATAAAGGTGAGCACATAGCGGGCCCCTGAAAAGGAAGGAGTCAGAAAGGACATAAGATCACTGTGTACCAACTCTAGGGGTGCCCTAGCACGAGTGGCTCGACCCTTAGGAAAAGGATCTCGATGATGTTTGCCAAGAACACAACCTCGACATACACCATCAGTACAAGAAATCTGTGGGAGCCCAATCACAAGTGCCTGAGTACTCATCTACTGTAGATATCTGTAATTGACATGGCCAAAACGCTCATGCCAAAGCCTGCTCACTGAATCTGCATGTGCTATAAGAGAGAACCAACAGTGTCTGAACTCTCAAAGCCATCAAATCTGTATAAGCGTGATGCAGAATCCACACTCCCAGTAGCCACAACCAAGTCAGGATCATGAAGGTCTCGAATAACCACATCATGTGGTGAGAACTCAACTATCTTACCAGAGCCAGAGTGGCAAATCTGATAAACAGATAGAAGGTTTGTCAAAATTTCAGGAACCAGAAGCACATCCTGAAGACAACCACCATCCAATGAAACAGTACCTGAACCCTGAACTGAAAGTTGTGCGGAGTCACCAACTGCAATCTGTGAAGTAGCACTATGAGCAAGTGCAGTGACTAAATCCTGTGAGTGTGAGATATGGTGCGAAGCACCAGAGTCAATAATCCATGTGGATCCTGAAGATGAGGCTCGTGTAGAAAGAGCATGACCTTTCCCCGTGGATGGAGAAGGAGGCTGAGGTGAGGAAATATGATGCTGCTGCATGGCTTCCTCTAAAGCCTCTAATCGTTTCCAACACCTGGAAATTGGATGTCCTTCCTTGCCACAAAAACTACAAGGATCACCTGGATTCTTCTTAGTCTTGGAGGAAGACTCACCAGACTTAGAAGATTTACCCTGTTTAGGATTGGATTGTGGTTTTGAATTTGTTTTAGGTGGTGGCTTGGAGGAACTCTCACTGCCAACTGAATCTGTCTTCGGCTTTTGTTTCTACTTCTGTTTCCCTTGGGATGGCTGAGCAACCAATGCTTTATTCTTTGATCCAGGAAGAGTATCCAACTGTGTGAGCTTGGCCTACTCTCGTGTCAATCGATCACAGAATACCTCAAGAGAAGGCATGGTAAAATGTGGACCCAAAGCATCCATGGTGGAATAGAAGGTAGAAGAGAAAATCTGAAAGGATCCTCGAAGCTTAGATAGAATCAGGTAAATGCACTCTGTATCTGTTTTGTTTTTACCACAACCCTGTAACAAAGATCTGAGAGATTTGAATTTCATCAGGAAATCCTCAATAGAAGGAAAGGAATCAGGTACCAAAGTGGTCAATTCTGCCTCAATCTGAAGTGCTTGGAACTGATTAATGGTGCCAAAAAGTGTTTCAAACTTCAACCACATAGCTCGAGGAGTTGCACAACCCTCGAGATGAAAGAGAAGACTGTCTGAAACATGCAAGGATAACAACCCCATGGCCTCATCCATTCTGTTCCTGTGCTGAAAGATCTCAAATTGACGTTGCAACTGAGGTTGAACATCATCCAAACATGACCATAAACCTTTGGACATGAGAAGTCTTGTCATCTGTGCCTTCCAGGTATGATAATTGTGTGGGGAAAGACGCTCAACCGAAGAAGAGTCCGCCATTAAACCCTGCACCTATGCCTGCTTGTTTTTTTTTATTATTATGTGATCTTTCAGAATAGACAGAAGATGCAGAAGGGTTTGATTGTTTTTGAGAGTTTTGGTGTTCTGGTTTTCTGATGGAAAATACAGAAAGCAAGAAAAAACACCCCCCCACAATACGAGAACCCAAACCCCAGTACAATTTTTAAAGCTGAAAAGCTTGAAAAAACAAAAAATGCTTCATACAAAATTCTGTGTACCTGGTAAATTTTTGATGAAAAAAAGTTACTGTTATGGAAAGAGCATGAGAAGAGCTTTCTGACGCCTACCCGTTTTCGAAAAATGGAGTATGTATGCAAAAGTTATGGCTCTGGGAGTGCGAAAAGCTTCATCTGACTTTGACTGCGAAAAACAGCAACCAAACTAGAAAATTTTGAAAAAAAACCTTCACCTTCAGATCAGGCTCGGAGCCAGCTTTCCAATGCCTCTTTTCGTTTGAAAATCCGAGCTAAAACGCCTCGAGATAGGCCCATTCGGGATCGAAAAGCAGCTCCAGTAAAAACACAAAAATTTAAAGCCCTCGTGGGCTAAAAACACAAGGCCTCTCGTCACTGGCGGGCTGGGGCTGAGTGCACTCCGCTGAGCCGGGCCACTGCAGCCGGGCGAGGAGTCGTGGCGTCGAAATGCCCGGGTGGTGGGTCGGTGGTCGCCACTCAGCCGAATGCTCTGGGCACGCCAGGCAAAGATCGGGGTGGCTGCATGCAAGGAGCAGCTTACAAATGGGAGCTTAAAATTTAACAAAAAACCTTTGTTTTTGTTATTTAAAATTTTTTTTTTGCATGTTTTGCCTCGAAAAATGAGCCTGGGGCCGTACGACCCTAAGGCTAAATTTTTTTTGCCTCCCCAGTCGACAGTGGCCAAATCTGACAAGCTTTATATGGAAATATAGGTTTTTGGCCACTTTGAATCCAACCGTGAGGTCCTTTTGGGCCCAAAATGCACCCAAAAATTAGAGTAACCCAGATCCACACAAAAATACCCTGTAAACCTGTGAAAGCCAGATCTAACCCTTTCAACCCCAAATTCTTCAAAAATAAGAACAGGCTGCAATAGGTCTGTGCTCTGATACCATGTTGAAGTTGTCAAATCCAACTTCAAAGTCCAAGAACACCTGCATGCAAGAATACCTATCACAGGGAAGAAAAAATGGAGAAAGAGAGAAAGAGATATTTTGCTCTGTGAAATTGAAAAACTGTATTCTCAACAACTGAATTAGCATAATTACATAAAAGATCAATCCTTAAGAAAGGAGATCAACAAAACCCTAAAAGGATAACACATTTAATAATTAATATAATTATTAAATGTCTTATTATGCAAACTAAGGTGAAATGTTAAGAAGGAGATAAAGGTAATTTAATTAACATGATTAAATTTAAACCTTTACTCTAACAATATGCACCTATAATTTACTAATGGATTTTACTATGAACTCTTAAATTTGTTATGAAAAAATTGTATATGTTTCCCCTCTATTTGATCAAATTAGGTTCAGCGCGAAGAAAAACACGTGTAAGTTCCAATGTTAATTACACCATCATTTCCTTTGTTAATGCACTCATTTCTTCATATTGTTTGAAGATGATGAATCTGTTAACAGGGTTTTATGCTTGTAGTATTGCAAATGATCTATGAGGAAAATGTAAGTTGCTACACCTTTTGCTTGATGCCAAATATGTTTGAATTAGAAAAATGCAAAAAAGAAGACTAGAAAAAATTGGTGGCAAATGACGATGTTGCAAAAACAAAGATAGATAATTTGACATTGGCAAAATCTTCCACTATTCAAATGCTTTTATTCTATGATAGTGGAGAGAAAAAAACATGCCTTTGTAAGTTTTTGTATGTTTTAAACTGTCATTTTTGGATATGTTCTTTCATTTGCTCACATTTTTTGACAAAATAAAAATCCATGGCTTTGGACAAGGCCTATGTGTACTGCTTTGCAAGAGAGGGTTGATGCATCTATAAGTTCATCTATTTTCAATGTTGTTTCTTTGCTCATGTCTTTGTATTATGTATTTTTGCTCCCATGTCAAATCTCAATAACACAATATATGTATATATATACACACACTTTTTTTAATTTCCATTGTTTCTTTATCAACTTGTCTTGATTCTTTCATGAAAACGAAGTCTTAGGCACTGAGCCCATTTATGCCAATTTTATGACTTGTGAGAAAATAGATTTTGCATTGTTTATTCGCTCCACCAAGGTCTTTCATGCGACTACAAACTTTCCTCCTGACCAGAATTTATCCGTCATACTAATTGCTAGTAACAAAATAGTTGTAAGTAGGGATTAATGTCTACTATTTGTGATTTTCTGCATTTTGTGCTTTCCGTCATTGCCTCACTACAACCATCACCAAGGCTAGGCATACTTAATGGATTCTACTATTAAATATGTATCCTATTGAGCAAATGATGATTTACATTGTTCATTCACTTGCTTTAATTGTTATTGGATGACATAGCCTGTGTTTGTTGAGTAAACTTATGGCTTTCATAGTCTAATCAATAGACCAAGCATTTCTAAGTTGTTATATCTATTACACTATTGTTTTTTGCATTGCTTATTCATCTGCTTACAATATTTAATGAAAGTAAAGTCTTTGTCTGCTTGCAAGGTTTATGTCCATTGTACTTCAATTGAATAACAACCTACCTGTAAGTTCCTCTATCATTTACACTATCATTCTGTACTTTTTGGAATCTTTGCATTTTATGGGTTTCTAGCTATTGTCTCTACAATAAAAATAATAATTTTCTCAACACAATTAAAACTTGAAAACAATGAACTATTTAAATTACAAACTATTCTGATCTTGATCAAATAAATTGAAGTGCACCTAAGTATTTAAGCTGACAACAGACATTGACCCATAAAGAATAGCTAAAATAGACTTTTACACAAATTGAAAACAACACCACATGGATACAATTATTTTATACTAACATATTTTCCAATTACTTGGATCTAATTTTCATTGTTGTTTAATAAATTCAAGTGCAATTGCAAAGCATGAGTGCACACAGTGCAAATTAATCATAAAATGCAAAGATGCAAAAAACTATAAAATGACATTATAAAAGAGATAGGAACTTACCAACGCCTTGATCTCCAATTCCAAAAAAAGTGAACAACTTAGTATGATAATATGATTTTCATGATTAAGAATGGAAATAATATTTCCTTCACATACATGCTATGCGGTTGCACATGAATTTATTTGGGAATTATCCAAATTGTGTCCAACTAACTAGGAAATGATTGAGTGTCTGTCTGTTGGTATGGTCTATGTCTATTATATTGGGAGTGAAAAACAAGGCATTTGTAAGCTCATATGTCTTCTACACTATCATTATGTAGTTTTGTATACATTTGTATTAAGCAGCAGAGAAATGAAAAAACAAAGCATATTATTGTCATGTTTTTCCCTGGACTCTTTGTGGGGATGTGTGGCGACTTGAACAAAGCATTTGCATTTTATCACCTCAATTTTGCAAGATCATGCAACCCTCACTAATGTCAATGTATATATCTAGGAACTCATTAAGGCTTTGTTTTTTCAATTCCAAAATCACACACATAGACCCTCCCAAAAGGTGTTGATTTCATCCTCATCATACATTCCAATCAAACCAAATAAAAAAAGAAAAAATCAAAGCATAAAAAGATAGAGTAACTTACAAATGCCACCTTTCTCACTTGCATCACAATAGATTACAAGCCTAAATCCAAATGTCAAAAATATTAAACAATAAGCATTGACTCATAAAAAGCAAAGATGCAATTAGAACATGGCATGACATTGAAAATGATGTAGCAACTTACAAATGCTTCATTCTTCAATACTAGAAGGCCAGACATAAACCTTTTCAAAATGGTAGTCATTTCACTCTCATCGAACGATCTAACCTGTTCAGTAAACAATTCCAAAATGAAAGTGTAAAGGATATAGGAGCTTACAAATGTCACCTTTGTTGCTTTCAACATGGTAGACATAAAGTCTTTCAATAGACACAAATCTCTGCCTCATCAAACAATCTAGGCAAACGAACAAACAAGGCAGACAAGAACTGCATCTTAGTCTACGGACTTACAAATAGTAAATGCAAAACAAATGCTTTAAATTCCATGCATCCCTAGTTAGAGTACATGTGAGGACATAACCATACCAAAAAATGAAAACATTTATGAAATATTTCCAATAGAAAAATTTGCTATCATAATTATTAAATATATCACAAAATAATTATGCCATGATGGAATGTGCTTGTTAATATTGGAAATGTTCCATGGCTTCTAGTATTTTTTGATATGGTTGTCCTCTCGCATTTTCTCTTACTTTGCATGCATAGCATTCTAATAACAGAATTATGCATATATAATGCGCCAATTATGTTTAATGTCAATAACTCTAATGCAACTATTGTTATTGGCTTCTACTATAAAGTTCAATGACTTGCAGTGTTTATTCATTTCCTTCTACTGGCTCTCAGAACAGGCTAACTTGGAAAAAAGACTCCTGCATTGTCATTTGGGTTGTGTTTATTCACTTGCTTGGATTATTTGATGAGGCAGACATCTCTGTCTCTTGACAAGATCTATGTCTACCAACATCGAAAGAAAGAAAGGCCTAGTTGTAGCTTCATATCTCTACAAAATTTGTCTTTTGAAAAGGTTTATACATATCATGTTCGAAGCCAGAAACAACTGATTTGTAAGTTCCCATACCTTGTTCATATCCATTTTTTGCATTTTTTATTCATTTTCTCACAAAAATTGATCATGTAAACAGTGTCTCCTGGTAGGGATGATTTCTATCATCATGCATATTTACGACTCAGTGTCTCTTCTTGAGTTGCAAACTAAACACCATAATTCATCAATGTTTTCTTCTTTGCCATTGACAACTAACAGAGCATCTAATGGACTTACGTGCACTTCCTATCTATGCAATTAGGTATCAAGCTCCTTTTCTTGCTTACTCAGGAACATTCAAAAGAATATTTGTAACAGTTTCCCCATTTTGACTCTTTTCTATTTTAGACAATTTATCTTTCTAATATTTACATGTTTTATGTTTTCAACAATTACCTCCCTAACTTAATTGCTACTTTTATTCTCTTCATGCAGTTACCTCTACCAATAAAATTTGATAAGCAAGTTTAATAAAATTTGATAAGCAAGTTTAGCTAGTGGTAGTTGATATCCATGCAACTATAATTACAATGAAATTATCATTCCCACATACATCAAGTTGATTGATTCTATGTGCATAAAACTATTTGGGTTCCCATAAATTATACATTACATTATTCACTTTAATCTATGAGATATCATATTTCTTATACACGCTACTTAGTCAAGCATATTTATACTGATTTTGATACAAATACTTTGTGTTCATACAAAATTTATTTGACTTCATTTTCATTCCAGCTAGTGGTATTTTTCTCCAACTTTTCCTAGTCTCTTGATTTGTTTTAATAATAATAATAATAATTGTAAAAATCTTTTCCATTGGAAATATTTCATGGGTTAGTTGATATACTTGCCTTTTGGCATGCACTGTTCCTACTGATGCGGTCCACCGTCACATTTTTCTATACTCATTTATCATCTATCTTATTTCTTTCTTTAGGCATTTTCCTTTATGTCTTCATAAAGACTTGACATGATAATGTGTTGCTCATGATTTAGAATGGAATTAATATTTCCCTCCCACACATGCAAAGAAAGTGCACTTGAATTTATCATATGAAAATGAAAATGAAGTCTAGGTAATTCAAAAATGTCCCGACCTTGAAATGATAAAATATATGTTTGTTGTAGTGTGACTATCAAATGAAGCATTCCAAACAATTCTATAAGAATACTTTAAATTTTTATTAAAAAAAATTACAATTAGCAAAATTTATATTTACTTTTCTAGCATTTTTTACACAGAATTTGGATATTAGCTAAATTATATTTACAAAAATGAATTTCCAAATGTTCAAAATACCTTGGTACATTTAATATACTTTATTTTTTTAGAAAAACAAAGAATTAATAAAAAAAAATTAAATTGTATTTGCAAACTAATATATTTCTAAAAAAAACCCGCCATGTTTAGAATAGTTAGTTTAATTTATTTTACAGATGCAACATTCAAGAATTAAGTATTAGCATTCCAAACATAAATATAATACTTAAGTTTCAAAATTTTGGAAAAAACAATGATTTTAAGCAAAAAATTATTTTCCCTTCCAAAGCATTGGCATTACTGACAAAACAATTTCTAAAATAGATTAGATGTGACATTCATACTTTCAAATTCAAAAGAAGAATTGATTAATTGCAACTTACAAATAAATAACCCTAACAACTTCAATTTTAATCTAGAAAACTACAAGTTCTAATTTTATTAAATTGTAAATATTTTTGTATACGCATGCACTCTTCCTAAGGGCAAGTGACATTTAAAGTAGTACATTTGCAGAATTTTCATTTAATTCTGAGAAGAGTCTAGTGCAAGCATCATCATGGCTTATGGTGTGAAGTTGAATTATGTGGCAAACTATTATTTTTGAATTCCTAATCAAAGTTCAAGTTTGCAGAACAAATAGATGGCACTGTAATGGCATGTTTTTGGGCGTCTGGAAATTGCAGAGGCAATTTCTTTGACTTTTGTATACTCCTCCCTCCGCAAGAATTCCGGTTCAAATCTCCATTACCCCTCTTCTATATAGACCAGTGGGTAAAACTTCACTATGTGATTTTACTTGGACATTTAAGAAGATTCTTGAACCATTTTTTCTCTTCATTGAGCAAATTAGTGGTCTTTACTTGGGTTTTCTTTTTCTCATTTCTTTTGTTAATATTTTGTTTTCCTAACTTCATTTCTTTTAACTCACAAATATTTAGTGTCCCTTGTTTCATGCATGGATGATACTTATTCAAAGAATTGTCATCTAAAATTTTCACTGACTTTTCCCTTCTCCCATAAGAATTGTTTAAATCTCCATTTGCATTTTCTCTATTGCTTGCACTTGCCTTGGAAAATGGTAGATATCCTCCTAATCACTTATGCACCCATTTGTTGTTTTATGTCAACAATTTTGGGTTCATGAGTCATGTCGTCAAGAAGGCCATTATCTATTGCAATTGGAATTTCTATATTGTACTTTCAGTGTTTCATTGGAAATTTTTTTTTGATCAACATGCAAAATTTAATTCAATAGTTAAAAATGTAAGCATTTATTTCATTATACTAATTGGTCCAATTATCATTGTGGTAAGCTATAAATTTGAATGTGAATGGAATAATAATTAGGTTTATTGAATCTAGTTATATATAGGAGTATGAATTTGTCATTTGCTCCCACCTCGCCTTTCTGACTCTTCCATTGTTCTCTAAAATGTATTGACTTCTAGTCTATTGTGAAAAATAATCTTAATTAATGTTTTCTACCTCTTATTTTCAAAATCGATAAGCAATCGTTAATTTATTCTTAAAATGCATATTAAAATTACCCTCTACTTTCCAAAAAAAATAGTATTGGTAATTTCCAAATAATTTTTTCAAATGTTTAGAACAATTTGCCAGTCAAATTTATATAGTTTATGCCTGATTTGAGGAGAAAAAAGTATTTGCTATTAATTTTTTATTAACTACATAATTAAACATGGCTAATCAAGACATAGAGCATAGCCAAGATGTCCATAGCATAACCCAAACATCTCCCTTCTCAACATCTACACTAAAAAGGAAAATTCAAATGACCAATCAAACTTGACAAATGAAAAGACACATAGCCAAGATCTATACTAACAAAACTTATATCTAATCATTGGCTTATGCTATGGACAAACTGATTATCACATTTTCATTTGCATGTGCATCCTACAGTAGGTTATGTGTCTTCCCTTGCTCCTTGATCAAATCTTTTCAATATTTTATTTTGTCATTGATATGTCCAACTACCTATTACTTGATTTGTCTATTTTCTCTTGTTTCTTCATCTATATATGTATCTACATATGTATGCATGCATGTATATATATGTATTTATATGTATGTATATGCATGTACAAGTATATTCCTTACATATGCAAACATATAAGTACAGGTGCTATGATCCACACCCTACATAACAAATTCATACCTCATACACATCTTTACATATCATGCATGGTGCAATGGGTATAAAAACCATGGAGGTTTTAACTCTCTCAACTACTTCAAAGAATAAATAATCGACATATCTTCAAATGTTTATACCTCATAAATTTTGTCATCTACAAGCTTAAACATGCCTAGTAAAGACATAAAACTTACAAAAAAATTAAAAAATCAACCAAGACATACTAAATGAAATATGGATAGTCTAAATCTACAACAACAAAATTAACATTTGTCCCTTCCCCTATGTTTTGAACAAACTCATAATGAGATTCTTCTTTCTACCCCCATCTTAAACTATACTATGTAATAGTTTCTCTACTCTAATCTATTTGTTTAAAATCAACCATTGTCATTTATTTGTAACGTGTAAACATCTTTATATGTTTCCATCTATGTATATGCACATGTATATATATGTCTATATACATATCTAAATATAAATGTATATATATATATATATGCATACATATATAAATGTCTTTAGAATATATAAACATCTACCTATTTTTTTAACTATATTTCTCTACATGTATATACTTTTGTATGCCATATTCTACCAATTCAGCAAAGATGATAAGTTCGACCCCATGATTTGCAAGTCATAACTTTGGATTCAAACCACCCTACATAGGTATTGTCAAATATTGACAAATACGACATCATAGCAATATGCAACCTACCAAACTGCCCTAACAACTACTTGCCATATTAGAAACAACTACTAATGCAAATATCGTTATAGCCTCAAATATCAAACACAAATATTGTGCTCCCTTGCAGGGACTCCAGCTCTTTCAGAGCACTTGTTTAATTAAATGTCATATTTTTCTAAATCCCTAACCCACCTAAGATTAATTAATTTTGGATTAATTAACCTTAAATCACTTGCTAATCTTCATTAGCCAATTATCTAGCTTTTAACCTCACCAAGGTTAAATAAACCTATGACTAACTAACCCACTTACACATTAAATTAATTTATTTAAATTAATTAAATGGGCTATTTACCCTCACAAAAGGATATTCTCTTAGAATATTATCCTCCATTTGACTTTCCCTCCCAAATATTAAAAGCCTCTTACAAAGTTCTTTAATGCTCTTACAAGAGCCACCTTTCTCTTACATTCTCACCTATATTCCTTAAATGGCCTCTTACATGCCATCTTGTCTCTTACATTCTCACCCACATTCCTTAAATAGCCTCTTACATTCATCTTACACAAGCCACCTATGCATTAACTCCCTTACATTTTTTTTCCCAAGATGTGCACACACTTGTGTGAGACACATATCCCTATTGCTTCTCTTAGCATTTTCACAAGGCTATTGATCCTCGTTTCAGTCCCACATTTCTTAATTTCGCCTCTTCTTCCAACCATTGAGTCCTATAAATAGAAGGCTCTCTTATGAAGAATGGACCCATCATCTCATGCAAGGTTATGTTATACATTTTCATCCACAATAACATGCTTTATTCATCATTTTAATTTAGATTTATCACCATTTGGCATCAAAATCACCACACTTATCAACAAATCTTGGAGCTTGTCCACTAAGGGATTGGGAAAGGACCATTTTACACATTAAATTGGTACCAATCCCCCTATGGGATGGAGGTTTGGAGTACTTAGATAGGTTTTCATGCACACTTTGTTTGATATTTCATGCTCTTGTGTGCATTGTCTTAATTTCTTTGTATGTTCAAGTATTTCATAGGGAATGTGATTTACATGTGCTAATATGACTAATTCTTGCACGTGTTTGTTCAAGTTTATCTTAGGTATAAAGTTGCATTCACATTTTGGTGCTAGAAGGAGGGCCCATCATCCTCCTCTGTTGACCCCTCTACCTTAGCCTCCACATCTGAGACTAAGACACCCCCCATTGAGAATATCCCAGACATCAAAGCAATGATCCAAGATGAGGGTTATGGAGAATATAAATTGAAAAAGATGCATTTGTCTTAGGTGGGTTAAACTCAATCTCCTAAATCTCATGGAAAATTGCAACCCATTGATGTTGCATCCCAAACATTCACAACAACACCTACCACTTTCAAAAAGTGGGGAGACTTAAGCAAAGAAGTGGTGGATAAAAAAGACATATCATACTTGTTATATCAAGACAATAGACCCACACCTATTCTTCCAATGGAGGACGACAACAAGGGTCTACAACTAATGCTTGGATGGGGCTATAAAAAGAATGAAAAGTTGGGGAAAAATGAAAATGGCTTACTAGAACCCCTTGTTCCTGAGAACCGCTTAAAGAATATTGGCCTAGGTTGCATCACTAGTAAAGTGACCATTCTTGGTAAGCTTGCTCCCATTAAAACAGTCAAAGCTTCCCCTTAGTTACTGGTATCCACTGGCATTCCCCTAGATAACTATACCTTTGATATAACATACCTATTTGATGAGGATTCCTATGTTTTTATGATAACCACTGCGTCATTTGAGTCAAACCCTCAAAACACTGAGCTACAACTTGTTTATCCCCAACTCATAAACTGGGACCAACGAGAACCACTAATCTTAGATTCATTTTAAAATGACGAAGCTCTCTCTGAATTAATGGGACTAAGGGACAACATGCCATATGGAGATCACAAAGCAAGATTCGGCATTGAGCTAGATACACATGCATACTATGGGGAAATAATTGAATCTCTTAGTCGCAAAATTGAAAATATGAGAGTAACGTCTCGATCCTTAAGTGAAAACCACATTGTGACACTTTATGATCACAAAATAGTAAAAACAAAGGACATATATGATGCTGAACTAAAAACCTCTCTGAGGCACCAAAGGATGAGGGATTCAATCTTCCCCTTAGTGTTATACACCAGGAGAAGTCAACAATCCTTGCAGAGAAGTGCAATCCTGTGAATGTGGGAAAAAATGAAGCACCACAAATCACCTTCTATGCAAAGTCACTCCTAGCAGAGGAACAAAAGAACTTAGGGAAATTATTAACAGGAAGAAAGAGAAACTTTGTATGGTCATATGCGGATATGCCCGGCCTTGATCCTGAAGTGGTTGTCCACCACCTTGCAGTATATCTTGAGGCAAAACCAGTAATTCAAAAGCTAAGAAAGATGCATCCATAGATAGCATTACTAGTCAAATTGGAACTACAGAAGCTTCTCGACACAAGATTTATCAGACCCATTGATTATCTAGAATGGGTTTCCAATCTTGTACCAGTTTCCAAGCCCACTGGGGGCATCAAGATTTGTATCGACTTCAGAGATTTGAATAAGGCTTGTCCCAAGGATGATTTCCCCTATCAAACATTGATATGATTGTAGATTTAACTGCAGAGCATGAGATGTTATCATTGATGGATGGTTTCTCTGGCTACAATCAAATCATGATCACTAAATAAGACCAATATAAAATAATGTTCACATGTCCATGGGGCACTTATTGTTGGAACATGATGCCATTTAGGCTAAAGAACACCGAAGCCACCTCTGAGAGAGCTATGACATTGATTTTCCATGACATGATCCTTAAGACTGTAGAGAACTATGTGGACGACATCTTAGCTAAATCCAAGAAATGACAAGATCACATAGCAACATTGGGACCAATCTTTGACAGGCTTGAAGAGTACAAGGTGTAGCTAAATCCAAAGAAGTGTGTCTTCAGTGTGACCTCAGACAAGCTCTTAGGATACATTGTGTCATTGAGAGGAATTGAGATAGATCCAACAAAGGTTAAGACAATTCTAGATATGGAGGCACCACGAACATTGAAACAATTATGGGGTCTACGAGGAAGGCTACAATCAATCAGAAGGTTCATAGCACAACTACTAGACAAGACTATCCCCTATTCTCATCTACTACACAAGGGGGTTACATACAAGTGGGATGAGAAATGCGACAAATCATTCAACCAAATCAAGGAGTATCTACTAATTCCACCCATCCTCATGCTACCAATCAAAATAAACTATTGATCCTATACATCTCAGCAACATTAGCAGCTCTAGGAGCACTCCTAACTCAGCATGATGAAACAAGAAAAGAGAGACCCATCTAATACATCAATAGAACTTTAGTGGGACATGAGCTAAATTACACATTCATTGAGAAGGCTTGCCTCACAAAAAATTTGGAACTACATGCTCACCCATCAGATAAAGCTTATTGCTAAAATAGATCCACTAAAATATATATTGGCCAAGGCAACTCTCACCAGGTGGATGGCTAAGTGGGTTATGATTTTGACGGAATTCGACATAGAATATGTGGAGTGGAAAACCATCAAAGGGAAATTCATTGTAGATCAACTGGCCGAGGCACCCATATATGTAGAGAATCCACCAGTATCAAAATTTCTAGAAGATTTAGTTTTCCTCCTAAATGCAACAGATCATTGGAAAATGTATTTTGACGGTTCATACATAGCATGGATCAGGAGCAGGTGTCCTTTTTATCACCCTGCAAGGGGATTGCATTCCAAAATCATATTGTTTGTCCTTCCCATATACCAACAATATTGCAGAATATGAGGCTCTTATCATAGGACTCAAAATAGCAGTACAATGGTAGATCTTGGCACTAAAAATCTATGGGGATTCACAATTAATCATCAATCAAGTTAATGATGAGTATCAAACAAAGGATGAAAATCTCACTCCCTACAAGAAGTTGATAGAAGATCTGAAGGAGTTCTTCATTGATATAGCATTTGATCAAATACCTCAAATGAATAACAGAGTAGCAGATGTTATGGAAACAATTGGGTCCTTGCTAGATATACCAAAGAACACCCATCAATGCGAGTTTCTAGTTGAGCAGCTTCTCATCCTAGCTTTCGAGGTACCAAAATTTGAGCTTGTGTGCAAAATTGTTCGTCTTGAGGATCCCTAGTATCATGACATATTCACATACCTAAAAAGAGGAATCCTCCCCAATGACATCACCTCAAACTTAAAGAAAACCTTTGTCAAAAAGTCATCCCACTCTGTTATCCTAGGAGAGACCCTTTACCATAGGAGTATTGAGGGGACACTATTACGATACCTTAACCCTGATGAAGCTTTGACTGCCCTAATTGAAGTACATGAAGGTATTTGTGGTTCACACTTGAGTGGTACGACCTTGGCCAAAAACTACTGAGGACAGGGTACTACTAGCCTACCATGGAAAGAGAAGCTCACAAATATGTTAGGAAATGTATGCAATGTGAACAACATGGGGACCTTATTCATGCATCGGCTCAAGAACTTCAACGCATCATTACACCTTGGCCTTTTTCACAGTGGGGACTCAACCTCATAGGGAAGATCACACCTACCTCATCCAATGGTTAGAATTTTATCATTACTGCCACGAAGTACTTTACGAAGTGGGTGGAGGCAATTCCTATGACCTATATCATGGGAAAGGAAATCTCCAAGTTCATCCTAAACTGCCTTATTTTTTGTTACGGTGTTCCACAAGCCCTTATCTCAAATAATGGGACACCTTTCAAGAACTAGGATGTTTGTGAGTTGTGCCAAAGATTCAATATCCAACACTAGTTTTCCACGCCCTATTACCCCCAGGGTAATGGTCAAGTTGAGGCTTCCAATAAAACCATCTTGAAAATACTTAAAAAGACGATCAATGAAGCTTTTCATGACTGGCATTTGCAATTAAACCCTATCTTATGGCCCTATCGAACCAGCATTTGCATGCCTACAAGTGCAACACCCTATTCCCTAGTATATCACTCAGAAGTTATCCTACCTATTGAAGTCAAGCTCCCATCATTGAGAATATCCTTGCAAAATATTATCACTGATAAAGAATACAAGGTGTCATAGTTGAATGAGCTAGAGCTACTAGATGAACATCGCCTAGATGCTTTGAATCACTTATAGGTTTATCATAATCGCCTCAAGAGGAGCTACAACAAGAAAATCAAAATTCAATCCTTCCAAGTAGGAGAGCTTGTGCCAAAGGAGAATCAGAAGAATGTACCAAATCCAGAAAGCAAAGGGAAGTTTGAACCCAATTGGTTGGGACCCTTCATCATCACAGCAAGTTACAAATCAGGAGTATATCAGTTGTCACGCCTAAAGGTGAACCCTTGCAGGAGCCCATCAACAACTCTCATCTCAAAAAAATTTATGCCTAGGCTTGCAAAGTATAAATCCTAAAATACAAAAAAATCTAAAAATAACAAAATCTAAAAAAATCAGAAAAATGATTGAA
>VDFB02272941.1:0-41703 GCA_007258455.2 Sequoia sempervirens | reverse complement strand
CAAAGGAGTTTGTCCTTTGTTATGTCAGTCATCATGGTGAGACTAGTCCTGATGACCATCTGATGGTTGTCTATGGCTTGGCTCTCCAGACTCCAACTGATGGTTGGCCACTGGACACACTAGGTGCAACCCCACTCCTATGCTCAAAATCGAGTTGCTGACAACTCGGGGGGACATCTCGGTAATAAAGTGTCTTGTAATAGGACACCTCCTCTCTTGCCACCCCATAAAGGTGTGTTGCCATCGTCTGGCCCACCTGTACCTGTTGTGTTTGTTGTTTTGCAACAACCTCTAGTTGTTGCCTCCTCCTTGTCTCTTGGTCTACTTGAATGTCTAAGGCCTGGTGTTGTTGCCTCTCATGGTCTCTCACTTGGGTTAGTGCCTACACCTATTGGCGGGCCTAGTCCCACTCACTTATAACTATATGTATTTTTTGGTGGGCCTAATCCCTCTCACCTATCACTATTGCCAACTATTGGCGAGCTTGGTCCCACTCCTGAGTCAATATTTGCATATGTGCATCTCGAGGGTCCAAACCCTGCTATTGCTAGCGCAGTGGTGATGGTGGTCGTGGTGGCGGTCCCCCAGGTACTTGACCTACTACCTAATCATGGCCTCCCTAGCCCCGACCTTGTCCAATCACCTGATCATGCTGACCTTGATCCTACTGGGGATCCTATGGAACCTGTCCCCTGCCTGCACCTCTCCTCCTAGGCCTCCCTCATGGAGGTAACCCGGCCAGATTTGTCAATCGTAGGGGAGGCACAAACCATGTGTCGTAGGCTACTATAGGCCTTGCATCGACATGTTCCTAGTCATATACCCAAGGTTCAGCTACCAGCTATTTGAACCCCTCTATGGCTTGTTGAGGCTATATCTATGGACCCCAAGTGGCCTCTCTAGTGATCCTCGCAAATATCATAGCGTAATCATTTGTAAGTGCATCCTGCACCTCACCAAATTGCCTGGACACTCGATCTAGTAGGTACCTCTTGATCCTAGTATGGTCTCGGCCCTGGATGTACCAAGTCTATCAGGCAAAGAATAACTATTGATGGTCATTGTACCATGTGGGCATCTATAGCCATGGTCGCCATCAAAACGCGGTCATATCGTCGATAACTCATTGCCAGTAGGGTATACACAATGGACTTGTGTGATGTAGTGTGATTTGTCCCCTGTATTGGAACACCACTGGCTCATTTTGATCAACATTTTCCAAAGCTACCACTGGTCTGAGCACAACAATGTGCTCCCATGCCTAGATGTGCAATAAATTCACCCCAACTAAGAGAGCCTGACCCTGTCCGTATACAAATTGATGCATATCATGGTACAAAGAGGCCAGCATGATAGGGCCCCACACGTACAGTCTCCTCTGATAAATCATATTGTGCCATGCCAGTCCCCAGCCAGGGCTAAATCCTCTCCCTCGCCAATCTAGGACAACAATCCTGACAATCAGAGCTCCAACTATCAATCTAAAAATTGGTGCATGTCCTTAGTACATCTACAGGTCTATCTGTGAGCTCGCTAGCATAAGCTCCTCTATTTGTAAGACCTCGTGGCACGCATCCGCTCCAGAGTTTGTGTCGTAAACCACATGTTCCCCATGAAAGGGAAGCCGCAATATCCTCCACACGTCCTCCAAGGTCACTGTAGCCTCGTCGATGGGGAGGTGGAACGACGATGTCTCGTTGTGCCATCGCTCTACCCGTATCATCATCATGGCTAGATGTGTCCTGACCTCGAGCATATATGCCACGAACCAGAGCTTGATCTCCACTAGATGCTCTTGGCGAATAGTGTCCAAATCATCTAGCTCTTCAAGCAACCTGAACCGATGGTCACACGACATGAGTGGTCGGATAACCTCTTGCATGCACAAAGCAAACAACGTCAAAATTCACCTGAAAATCAACAAAGTTTTGAGTTTTTGAGCTCCCGATTAGCAATTGTGTCGCTATTTTCAATGATGTCACCATAACCAAATTACAAATGTGTCGCCATTTTAATCAGCGTCGTTGTAAAAACAATTACATGTCGGTATTTGGGGCGTCACCATTTTCAAATCCAATGACGCGTTGTTATATGCATATGTGTTGCTATAAATAGCCTGCATCGCCAAAACTAAATCACAACTAGTGTTTCTATTTGCACTTGTGTCATTAAATCCAAAATGAAACCCTAATTCTAAATCCTGAGATGCGTCTCTATTTACAATAGCGTCGCCAAAATTGCCAAAAGCGTCGCTGAAAGTCCCCAGAGCGTTGCAATAGGGCGACACCTAACCTAGCCTAATGGTGATGCCTAATAAATGCACAAAAAAAGTGAAGGAAAAGGTCCGATTGGCGTACCGAGGGTCCTACGCTTGGAGGCCGCTACTACTCTCAAACTCGATCAACGATGTGTTGTGGAAGCACACAACAAGCCATTTCGTCAGAAGGTTGGAGCACAAAATGCAGGAAATATCAAAGTTTGAATGCACAAATGAGTTGAAAATGACCTCATATTTAAGCATGAAAATTACGGTTTTTTGCCCTAATTGAGGTGGGAAGCTATAATTTTGAGCCTGTTTATCCGTTTTTCGAGCCATGAAACCTATGTTGAGCATTTTTTAGCGTCTTAAGCATATTTTCACATCCTATAGCCTATTTTCTACAACTAAACCTTTGTTGAATCTTTGTCATGAGCTCAACCAAAAAATTGAAAATTTTCATCCAATCTCTCGAGGGGGCAGTGTAGTAGCATAATTCTTTCCGTTGGGGCAACAATGGGGCATCCAAATTTGAATTTTGATCTTGGTAGCAGCATCGATCCTAAGAAGCATCAGTCTTTGAACCAATATAATAGGTACCTCTCTTCAAAGAGGGGCAAAATGTAGGCACTTAAAAAGTCTTGATCAATATTACGCATCTGAATCTGATTATTAACATCACTTCACCTTTTTTATCTATTTAATTAAATAATCTATATTGTTTAATTAAATTCATCATTTTCTCCTAATTAATCAAATAATTAATTTTATTGGATTAATTAACCCCCTGTCTTATTAATTCTCATCCCATTTAATTAAATAATGTAAATCATTTAATTAAAACCCCTATGTCTTCTCATTTGATTAGATAAATCTATTTATTTAATTAAATGTCATATTTTTCTAAATCCCTAACCCACCTAAGATTAATTAATTCTGGATTAATTAACCTTAAATCACCTGCTAATCTCCATTTTCCAATTCTCTAGCTTTTAACATCACCAAGGTTAAATAAACATATGACTACCTAACCCACTTGCACACGAAATTAATTTCTTTAAATTAATTAAATGGCTTATTTACCTTCACAAAAGGATAATCTCTTAGAATATTATCCTCCATTTGACTTTCCCTCCCAAATATTGAAAGTCTCTTACAAAGGTATTTAATGCTCTTACAAGAGCCACCTTTCTCTTACATTCTCACCTATATTCCTTAAATGGCCTCTTACATGCCATCTTGTCTCTTACATTCTCACCCTCATTCCTTAAATAGCCTCTTACATTCCTCTTACACAAGCCACCTATGCATTAACTCCTTACATTTGTTTTCCCAAGATGTGCACACACTTGTGTGAGACACATATCCCTATTGAAACTCTTAGCCTTTTCACAAGGCTATTCATCCTCATTTTAGTCCCACATTGCTTAATTTCGCCTCTTCTTCCAACCCTTAAGTCCTATAAATAGAAAGCTCTCTTATGAAGAATGGATTCATCATCTCATGCAAGGTTATGCTACACATTTTCATCCACAATCACATGCAAGGTTATGCTACACATTTTCATCCACAATCACATGCTTTATTCATCATTTTAGCTTAGATTTATCACCATTTGGCATCAAAATCACCACACTTATCAACAAATCTTGGAGCTTGTCCACTAAGGGATTGGGAAAGGACCATTTTCCACATCAAATTGGTACCAATCCCCCTATGGGATGGAGGTTTGGAGTATTTAGATAGTTTTTCATGCATGCTTTGTTTGAAATTCCATGCTCTTGTGTGCATTGTCTTCATTTCTTTGTATGTTCAAGTATTTCTTAGGGAATGTGATTTACATTTGCTAATATGACTAATTCTTGTGTGTTTGTTCATGTTTTGCATAGGTATAAAGTTGCATTCACAGGTTTCAATTTTGCCTCTACTTCAAACTGGTGGAGTAAACTTATTACTTATTATAATCAACCATTGGCGATAAGCTTTCCAAGATATGCTAATTACTTGTTTAAAAAGGGGGTTAGGCAGTTTAAAGATTTGTGGGATTTTGGTATCCTTGACTGGGCTTCATGGAACAATATCAAAGATCGACATGGTTTGCACGACAAATATAAACAGTTCCTAATTTTTATTCAGTCTCTTGTTCCCTTTGATCTAGCTATGAAATTATGTACTTCAAGGGATTGTTATTTCTTCAAAGATTGGAAATGGTTGTCTTTCAGCCATTTCAATCATTTTCCTTTAAAGAAAATTTATATCCAATTACTCCCTAGCTGACATCTTACTCCTCATTTTTATCACAAGTGGAAGTGCAAATTTAGCTCCAAATTTTGGTCTAAAATGAGTGCTCAATATGGAAATCTAAAGCTGGTTTTGATATACATGTGCTAGCTTGGAAAATACTTCATTGCAAACTACTTGTGGGAGATAGATTGAGATGTATTATGATCCAACCAACTAGTTGTATGTTTTGTCATGGTGTTGGAAGTTTGAAATATATATTTTGGGACTGTTTATATGTTATAAAATAATGGCTTGTTATATTTAGAAATTTATCAGCGATTTTTAATCATGTTTTGAATTGGAAAGAAGCTATCTTTGGATTTGGTATGCAGAATGATGTGATTGTTGATTCTATTCGGCAAGTTATTTTAAGGAATATATGGAATAACAAATGTGCTGCTATGTTTTCTAATGGCTATCATCATGTAATTAGTATTTTAAGGCTTTACTTTGATATATTTCTTCAGGTGGCTTGCTTGTTTTCGCAAATCCAAGTTTTGTGCAAGAAGAATGAGCACGTCAAGTATCATCTCTAGCATATTAAGGAACAAATGATGAAATTTCAGCTTGATAGTAAACTCAGCTTTGGTAAAAATGTTATACAACTCACGTAATATTGTCTTTGTTGCCTTGTGGCTGGGATATTAGATCTTTTGGTTCCCTGTGTGGTTGGTCCTTTGGTTGTATCACTATTCATTTCAGCTACCTTACGTAGCTTCATTCTTGTAATTTAAATTTTGCTTTTTCAATATAAAAGGTAAAAAAAAATCAAATTCAAGTTTTGGTCAACTAGCCTATTTCATTTTCTTAGCCTTTCAAAAAAATTATGTTGGGATTGATTGCAATTTAAGGATGGCCCAAAGAACAAAGTATTCTGAAAAACCGTGGTGTGAACAGGGCTAGGATTAACACAAATGCAAGTTGGCCAGTCATATTATAAAGGCTAGATGCATAATTATACAATTTGGATAGGTCAGAAATTGCACATGTTGACTATATAGGGAGGAAGATCCCCCAAATGAGTTTGAGGGTGAACTGAAGCTAACAAAGAATAGGTTTGCATGTCTTCTAAATAAAATCTCTTTTTCCCTCTATGAATGGTCCTTTAATTTCTCCACGTCTGTTTTGACTAGTTTGGTGTGATAATCGACTTCATTAGTCTAGGGATGTTCTTACAAGTTCTGTAATGTCTCCTTTTAAATTTTTCTTGTTTTCTTTAAATATAATAAACTCTAACTCACAATAATAGTTGCAAAATTAATTAAAGTATGAATTCAACCTAGAAATCATAGCTTAACAGTTTATTATATAATTCAGTTTTAATACTTAGAATGTATCTCAGAAAATATAAAACTTATTCTCTTAGCTCTGTTGTAAATCTTCCTCCAATCTGCAGTGATCTCTCTTTATTTTAATGCCTTTGAAATGTCTTAGAGTCTGCCTCAATCAGGGGTTTTCGTCCTTTAATTTCAAACCTTAAGAGGTCACATCTTCAAATTGCTGAACCATGGTTCATGTTCCACATGGGATAATAATATAAAAAATGTCTTCCAAATTGTTGTCCCCTTCTCCTTGATTGATTTTTCTTATATACCTTATCCCTTCATGAGACACAACCCTTCACATGCTTCTTGACCATTATTAAGTCTAATCTTTATTTAATTTCAGTTTTATAATGTTAATTATCTTTCCTTAAGCGCTTCTTTTATTATCCTTGGCAGCTTGTGATTATGATTATATCTGTTATTATAATGTTAGGTGGGGGCATTACAAGTTCAGTCATACCAAGGATTAGGAGGGCATTGGTCAATTTGAGGATGGCAAGATATGTGGATAGAGAGGGGAAAGCTAGTAATTTTAAGGAAACAATAGCTTGGATGAAGAGAGTGGTATGCTTAGTTTGGCCATGTGTCATATTTGCATTTTCTTTATCACATGGTGTAGACATTTATGAAAAGAATGGTGAACCCCCACAATTCCATATTGCACCTGAAAGGGTATGTTGGGGCCTTAAGGTGTCATAAAGAAGGTGAAGAAGATTTGGGGGAAAGAGGGAAGGAAGTGAAGCATGGTTTGGACCAACCTGAAGGCAGTAAATCCCTTATTCAAGCTCTTTTACTTCAAATTACAGCCCATTTCCCTTGCTTCCTGGCTTCAACCATTTTGGATCTATTTTCTTTCAGCTCCTTCTATTGGATTTGTGGATTTCTTTGGGAGAGTGAAAAGCTTCTTGAATTATAGAATTTGGAACCTTTCTTGACATCTTGATCTTGACAATAGGTAGTGGTCATAAACTAACGGTGCTCTCTCAGGTATGATCTGGTTCTGTTTCAAACTTTCAAGGTATTGTAAATATACCCCTTGGTAGACTTGAGTGGATCATCCTCTTTCTGTAAACCTATAAGTTTGAGATTTAGGAACTTAAGTTGTCTTTGTCTTTCCTCTTCAAATGCAAGCCAAATCTGTCTTATCAATCTGCTATTCGCTGTGACATCTACATTCAGGTAGATGCATCTATAGGTAGTACCAAAAGTAATTAAGCGGATTAAATGAGTTCTCTAGGAGGCCAGGTTAATGGAGAATCAATATAGAGCAGAATTGCAATTAAGAATGAACAAAAAAATTATACTGGGACAGAATAAACTGAAAAGGTTAATCTGTGCAATGAGGATGCATTTTGATCTTCGAAAAATTCAAATATAGACATCAAATGACTAGCAAAACATATACATCTGGAAAGAAGATTAAGGTCCAACCACTGTACTCATCTTGCAGTATTTAAAAATATTAAGGACGGGCAGCCCATTGTAAGCAGTAAAATTAGCTTAAGAAAATGATATACAGATTGATGAGCTGAAGTTCAGTAGTTGATGTCTAAAGCTCTACAATGTATAAAGAAACAAATTTGCTGTCATGTTGACTTGCCAGTTCAGTATGAAATTCAATAGCAAACTACAGAGAAAATGTGAAATGACTCGAGTCAAAACAAAAAGGATTCTGCACTGGAATACATGCTGGTTGCTTATTAACTTTTTATCTAACAACTCAATTCACACAAAAGAATCAGTGAATACTGCAGGAGTTTCCTTACTAGATGCTCCCTACAGATTTTCTTTCAATTCAAGAATTTTAATCCTTGATATTAGAGGCAACAAACTATAACTGAAAACAAAGGAAAAGTTGTCACTATCACTTTATATGACAATGTATTCCATTCATAGAGATTCCCTACTAACAGAAAATCCTTAAGTTCTTTTCAAAAAATTATGAAATACATTTATTTTGTAAAAAAGAATGAAAATAGATACAGAACATGCTCATTGCAGAAGATAATACACCGAGCTTGGTAGGAGCTCTGCCAAAACTTCTTTTGAAGAAAAGAAAAACACAAATTATCAAATTGTGATTCATTTCTGAATTGCTAGAGTTTTCCGATAGAAATTGTTTAAAGTTGTCAAACCAAGAGCCTCCCCAAACAATGTTGCTCGAGTTGAGTTTGTAATAAGAACTTCAACATAGTTGCCAATACTTGGACTTCTTTTATGATCATCTCTTTCTAAATTAGCAGCACTCTTGACAGGCCTATCTCCTACATCATCTACGTCAATTGTGTGAGGTGGAAGAACATTCAAATCTGCAGCGGGTACATTTCTAAAGCATACCCTGTGTCCCTTGTCAGTTTTCCCGATAAGTTCACTCTCAGGAGCTCTTTTATTTGGTCCTTCAACTAGCACAAGTTGTCTAGTACCAACCTGTGAGTCATACCTCTGACCTGTTGCTTCCCGGAAAGCATTAATGAGTTCAGTTAATCTTCTTTGCTTGACATCATCTGGAACATCATCAGTGTAATTACGGTGAGCATGAGTTTTCTCCCGCATGCTGTACGCAAACATGTATGCCATATCGTAGCCCACAGACTGGATCAGACCCAAACTATCCACATGCTCCTCTTCTGTTTCACCACAAAATCCTGTGACAAGAAAATAAATATTCAAATAGGTTAAGACACCACTCTTTCTAGATCAAATGGTGCTGCAAGTTTATAACTTTCTAAGGAAACAACAAACACTCTCCCTTGTAACAAAGCTATGCAATAAAGATTATGGGAGAGAAATCCAATACTTATCAACGAAACATACAGAATAATATGAGTGAATCAGCATCTATTACAAGTACCAAACCAAAAATATCTGAATCTGTACATGGACTATTTCATAGATACTTTAATAGCCACACTGTTTTTAAATATTTGGAATCAACAAATAAAATATGAACAATTCAGGCAGAAAAAAATGACTATCCTCCAAACAGTGGAGGGAAAAAAGTATATTGAAAACGAAAGTAGACTCAATTTATAGCCATAGAAAAAATTTCATGAGTAGCATCTAGGTAAGGCTATATATGTTTTCAGTATTAAACAAATTTATGTGATTCTAAGCCCTGCCAACTGCTTCCAAATAACTTTAATGGGTTCAAAGAAGTCATGGCAACCTGACAGGATTGTCAAGAACCCCACTCACTGCCTGAACCAAAATGGTTCTAGTACTGATCCTGATTCTGGTTCTTCCTGGAAACATCAAAGGTCCCTCATAACGACTAGATCCTTCCTGGAAACATCCCAGAAACACAATATACTCAATCCCATGAATATGTCTTTTGAGATTCATTTGGAGCAACTTGACATAATTCTTTATTACTCAGTCCTATTGTCCATTGTAACTCTTGGTCTTGCATTGAGCTTCACAAGGACACATGATACACCAATACTATTAATCCATTTAAATTTTAAATATACGCTTGTGACACATTGCCGAGGAAATCTTGGTGTATGCATTATTGTGATGCAAACTTATTGTCCCTCTGATGCAGCTTACATTTAGGACTTGCGCATCATAAGTTACAAAACCCCTGTATGGCAGCTTTTAAGAGGAATTGTTTGCAGTCCAAAACTAAATTCTCATAGAAGATCAAAATATTAGCAGGTCACCTTGCCAGGAGTGTGTCTCCTTCACTGTAATGTCTGAAACTGTTCAATACATGGGAAAAGGATAAGTCATGCTCAACAACCATTGGAATTGTTTCCAGCATACATGTCGGCTGGAAAAGTCTCCCTGCCCTCCCTACAAAAAAGGGCTTTCAAAAGCTCCAAACTCACAAATACAAAAATCTAGCAAATTCCAAAAAAATCAGAAAATCAAGTTGTGCTTTGATTAGCTCCATCTCGTGACGGATCCTGTCAGGTTCCTAGGGGAACACTCATCACATGACTTTTCAGATTAAAGGAAGAATCAGTTCACTCTCTATTTTTAAAATTCTCATATCCTGCTAAAATAGCTATAAAGGAATCATCATCCAAATCTAAAAATGAATGATCTGCATTTCTTCTGTTTATTTCCTTTGTTTCAGATTATCGCTTTATTAACACGGTGAGTTCTTGCACATGTACCATTCTAGTAGACATTAATAATGAAAAAGTGTTCCTTAGTTTCAATAATGATTCTATTGTGTGTACATTTTCATTACACACCTACTCACAAGAGGAATCTTATGTCAACTATGCATCAAATAATCTATTTGGGCAAAGAAAAGTGATGCTTGAGAGAGGACTGGGGGTCAGCAATGGCAACAAGGAGGAAGAAAGTAAAGGAGATGATGACGGCAGGGCTGTGGAGCAGTGGATTCAAAGTCTTCCATGTAGTACAGGTAGGCTCAGATAGCATAGTCGCAAAACAGCTGGAGGTAGGGTTTATCTGGAATGTTATAACTCCTCAAACCCCTATCACTGCTGCAGGGTGTTTTGTAAGCAACAGATTTCTTCTATAAGAGTTATTAGGTCTCCAGTTCTGGTGGAGGTGCCTCTCATCATGAATGAGGACCTGAATATGCTGGAAAAGCAAGGCAGCTGGCAGCAGGTTCAGGGGCAGCAGATGAAGATTTTTCGTCAGCTTGCAGAACTTCCTAGATGTTGAATGTCTACAGTCTATGAAAGATGATGTCCATTCTATTTCTGTACCTCTGTGGGAGACATTCCTCCTAACCTGGCTGTAGATTCCACAGACCTTTTCCTCCCAGATGATAGTATTGACCAGATTTCTAGAGACGGGTTTGAGATCTCATGTGTGCAGATTTCTGGGGAGAAGGTTGAAGAAGCTGATATTGTCAGCCAGACAGAAAAATCATCGAGCAATTTTTAGTGTCCCTCTCCACCCCTGTGGTCCAATGTTTTTTTCCATGTCCAGTTTTTGTCAAAGGCATGTGATTTTGCTTGAAAAAATGGTCCTTAGTTCTGCAGCACAGTTGGTTTGTATATATGCCCTCGGAAGCCCTTCTTTGATCTAGAGTCTGAATCTACATCTAGGGTTCCCATTTGGGCTTGCTTTTACAATATTCTAACCTCCACCATGCCTTCGCATTGATGTCTCCTGAATATGCATGCAGAAAGATAGAGATCACCCATGAAATCTGCGATCTAAGCATGGAAAGTCGACAGAAAGGACACCTGCAAATCATAATGAAGCATGGTCGCCACAATCTTTTCCCAAATCTACACAAAGCATTAAATACCCTCTCCACCGCTTTATAAATTGGGATCGGACATCTAGGGAGAGTCGCTGGGCATTAATGGCATTTACGGCCTAAAAACATGCCTCCGAAAACATCGCCGAAGTTTCGGGCCTGAACCAACCACTGGATTAAACATTAAATGGTCTGCAACCCCAAAACGTCATCCTCATCGGACATCGGGCATCGAGCCTACAAGGAAATGCTTGTTGAAAGGCTGTCAATAAGAACGCCAAGATCTAGAAACCCCAAAGAGAAAATCTCTATCAGGCATTGGGCGTCGAGACCATTGCATACTGCATGATGAAGAAGATGGCATGAAGAACGCCGAAACCGTGATCCTCAAAAGACAACTTCTGTCAAACATTGGACATCAAGTCCACCACGCTTGTTGGAAGAAGGGAAGGAAGATACCAACGTTAATGGAAAGATTTGGAAGAGTGTGGGGGAAAGAGAGATGTTGGGAGTCGGAAGTTGGGAAGAAGGCTTATGCCTTTCACAAAATACGATAACGGATAAGAGGAAGGCTTGATCGCCAAAGACCGAAGATATGACACTAGGGATCGGGGATCAAGAAGGAGACTTTAAGTCTTATCATAAAAATAAGACAAAAGATAGAAGAAAGACCCAATCGAAAATTTCCATGGTTTTGAAACCTCTGTTGGAGTCTGAAAGTGATTTTGAAACCTTCGTCGGAGTCCAACAAAGTTCTCAAAACCTTTCCTAGTTTCGACAAAACTTATCTTTACTTTTGCATCGGCACATAAGCCTGGTTTTAGAACATTTGTCGAGGCCCGACAAGGTTTTCATAACCACGTCGGAGTTTGAAAAAGTTTTCAAAACCTCTCAAAGTTTTGACAAAACTTTGATCATGCGGCTTCATTATGAGGTTTCGAAACTACTTTCAGGTTCTGACAAAGTTTTTGAAACCATTGAAATCTCCGATTGGAGATCAAAGGAAAGGCTTAAGACTTATTGCAAAATTGCGATAAGGGATAAGAGGGAGACCCAATCACCGAAGGCCAAAGATATCAGGGATTGGGGGTCAAAAAGGAGACTTATGTCTTATCGCAAAGACAAGACAAAAGATGGAGGGGAGATCCGATTGCAAAAGACCAAAAGTAAGACATCGAGAATCAGAGATCGAGAGGGAAGCTTAAGGCTTAAGATAAAAAACTGGTAAGAGGTAAAGTAGATAGCCGATCCCCAAAGCCAAAAACTTAAGACATGTTAAGTTTTAAAGGATTTCATCGGAACTGCAGTGATCAGGAGGAGGAATTAAGGCTTAGAAAGGAAAGCGATAAAGGTTAAGGGTTAAGGTTGATGACCGAAACCCGAAACGTTTATACTTGGGCAAGTGATGGAAAGAAGGGGTTAAAGAGGTCTGCAAGCAGGCAAACAACCGAAAGCTCGAAAGCCTAAAAGTCCAAAACTTTAACACCAAGCCATTTTTGGATTTCTTAAGGCATAGTTCATGCAAGATGGCCCATATAAGATCTCTCAAATCAATTTTTTACTGATGGGCCATAGAAGGTGGTATGAAATGTCAACAATTACCTTCACAAACAAATTCTAGAAGGTTACTAAAGGGCATTAGTAGTAGCTAAAGGTGTTAAAGAAGGCAATTTATATGTGTACTGGTAATATTGTTCCTTCTACATTAGTTGTTGCAGGAAAAACTACAGCAGAAATAATTGTTGTAGGAAAAACTATAGCAGAAACAATTGTTGCAAGAATAGCTACAACAGTTGCTATAGGTTCAACAGCTGCTATAGGAACGATTGTTGTGGGTTCAATAGCAATAACAGGAACAGTTGTTGTGAGTACAGAAACAACACTGTGGCATCATAGGCTTGAGCATATGAGTGAGAAAGGTATGAAAATTCTTCACTCTAAGAAGTTATTGCCAAGTCTAAAACATATTAACATGGATTTCTGTGAAAGTTGTGTTTATGGGAAGCAAAAGAGTGAAATTTCTCAAAAGATGGGAAACAAAAGAAGAGTGAGAAATTGGAGTTTGTGCATACAAACGTAAGGGGACTGACTCAAGTATCTTCTCTCAGTGGCTCTCGTTATAATATCGCTTTTATAGATGATGCAACTAGGAAAACATGGGTGTATTTCCTAAAACAAAAATCAGATGTATTTGAAACTTTTAAAAAATGGAAAAATTTAGTTAAGAATGAGACAGAGAAAAAGTTAAAGTGTCTCAGGTTTGTTAATGGTCAGCAAGTATTGCAGTAGAGAATTTGAGAGTTATTGTTCAAACAATGGAATTCGTAGGCAAAAAATAGTTCCAGGAACTCCACAGGAAAATGGTGTGATTGAGAGAATGAACAGAACAATAATGGACCATGCAAGGGGCATGAGGTTGCATGTTGGGTTGCCTTTACATTTCTGGACAGAGGTTCTACATATTGTTGTTTATTTAATTAACAGAGAGCTTTCAGTTCCTTTGGGCTATGGTATTCCAAAAGAAGCGTGGACAAGTAAAAAGGCGAGTTATTCTTTTCTAAAGACCTTCAATTGTGAAGCTTGTTCACACATTGATATTGAGAATAGAACCAAGTTGGAAGCTAAATCTAAAAAATGTACCTTCATTGGATACGGAATAGATGACTTTAGTTATCAATTATGGGATTTTGAAAATCAGAAAATCCTTAGAAGTAGGGATGTTATATTCAATGAGAAGGTTTTCTATAAGGATCGGCTGCAAGAAAAGAAATAAGAACAAAAAAAAAAAGAATATGTGGTGCTGGATGATATTCCAGAAAATAAATTTCTTTGGTACCTAATGCTCAGCAACAACAATAAATACCACAAACTCCTACAAATGTTAGACGTTCTACAAGGATAAGTAGACCTCCCGAAAGATTTTCTCCTTCATTATATTCTATTTTATTAACTGATGTTGGTGAACCGGAAGGGTATCAAAAAGCTATGCAGGTGGATGCAAAAGAACAATGGGAGCAATGAATGAAAGAGATGGATTCCTTGCTACAAAATTAGACTCGGAATTTAGTCAAATTGCCTACAGGTAAAAGAGCTTTACCAAACAAATGTGTTTACAGGCTGAAAGGAGAAGGTAAGAAAAAATTTAAGGCTAGACTCATGGTAAAAGGATTTACACAGAAGAAAGATATTGATTTTGATGAAACTTTTTCTCCGGTAGTATAAATGACTTCTATTAGAACTATTCTGAGTATTGTAGCTACAGAAGATTTGCATCTTGAACAGCTAGATGTGAAAACAATGTTTCTCCATGGAGATTTGGAAGAAGAAATCTATATGCAACCACCACAGGGATATGAAGTCAGAGCTGAGGACGATTTAGTGTGCAGATTAAAGAAGAGTTTGTATGTCCTAAAGCAAGCACCTCGTCAATGGTATTTGAAATTTGATAGTTTTATGGCTGAACAAGGTTACAGCAAGTGTCATTCTAATCATTATGTGTATTTTAAGAGGTTGAATAATGGTAGGTATATTATCCTGTTATTATATGTTGATGACATGCTTGTTGCAGGGTCTAACATGTAGCATATTAATGAACTTAAGCAAAAATAAGCAGAGTCTTTTGCTATGAAGGATTTGGGTGCAGCCAAACCAATCTTTGGTATGAGGATTTCACAGGACAGGAAAAACAGAAAATTAATTGTCTCAAAGTGAATATGTAGAGAAGATGTTGAAACGGTTTAATATGCAAAATGCAAAAGTTGTAAGTATACCTTTGCCTAGTCATTTTAAAATGACTAAGGAGATGTGTCCAAAGACACAAGAGGGGGAAGAAAAATGTCTAAGGTTCCATACTCTTCAATTGTTGGTAGTTTAATGTACGCCATGGTATGCACAAGGCAAGATATTGCACATGTTGTTGGAGTTGTGAGCAAGTATATGAGCAATCCAAGAATGGAACATTGGAATGTTGTAAAATGGATTCTCAAATATTTGAGAGGTACAGCTACAAAACAATTATGTTTTGGAGGATCAAACACCGTTCTACAAGGATATGTTGATTTTGATCTGGCAAGTGACATAGATACAAGGAGAAGTACTACAGCTTATGTGTTTACTGTAGAAGGGACATAGTTGGATTTCAAGGCTGCAGAAGGTTGTTGCTCTATCAATCACAGAGGTTGAGTATGTAATTGCTACTAAAGCTAGCAAAGAGATGATTTGGCTGCAATATTTTTTAGAGGAATTGGGCAAGTAGCAGGCAGATAATTTTTTATACATGGACAGCCAAATTGCCATTCATCTTACCTAGACAACTTTTGCACTTCATTCAAAAACATAACACATACAACTTAGGTACTTCATCTGCTCAATTTTGGAGGATGGTCAATTGAAGTTAGAGAAAATGCATACAAGTAAAAATCCTACAAATGTATTTACGAAGGCAATAACACGGAAGAAGTTGATTTCCTCATCAGTTTCCATAGATTTTCAAGAATGATAATGGTGGAAATACAAAACAGCCATGTCTAGGCGTGTGAATCCAATGGGAGCTATAGGGGCAGCGGTGCTACATGATCAAACTCCAAATGGGAGATGATTTGGTGTGGAGCCTGATCAATCTCCAAATGGGAGATTGTTAGTATGTGGCAACTAATCACGCTGGAATTAATATTTTAGCAATTTTGGCAGTCACGTTTTCCCCCCAATATAAAAGAATCTTGTTAATAAATTCGGTTGTAAAACTATTTGTGACTACCAAAAATGAGCAATTACTTTGCTGCAAATTCGGAAGGCCAAGGGTCTTGGGAGTGAGAATGAGAAGTGTGCACACAATAGTGTGCGAGTAGTGGATCACACACTGAGCACGCAACAACACGGATTGTTGATCGTAGTTTGAAGGTATTTGAGTGTGTACACGCAGCTATGGATATTGTTGCAGGTTAATGTACCATTGTAGTCTTATTTTTGCTAGACATTAAATAATATTGGACGGTTGTTTTGTGGATGTAGCCCACATTGGGTGAACCAATGTTAAAATCTTTGTGTCTCTGTGTAATTCATTTTTATTTCTATAATCTACATTTATAATTGTGTTATTTAATTCCTCCATTCTACCGGTAAACCCCAACAGACATTACTCGATTATTTCTTCTATAGCTGATTGAATATAACCCTAATTATTCAATTATTATTCAATTTTTATCCCCTTACTAATTAAATAGTATTTTATTATTTAATAAATAAAATTACTATTTATCCACACCTATTTCTAGCCTAAACCATTTAATCATTCCTCTCGTATAGTCCACCTTAGGTAACTAAATCTAATTATTTATTTACCTAAGTCCACCATCCTCATCCCAAAAATTATATAAATATTTTATTTATTTAATTGTCTTTTTCCCCCACTTTCCATTAAGTGGGCTAAAACTAATTAGCCCTTTTATCCCCCACTTGCACATGCCTAATCCTAGTCAAGTCCCCTCAAATCATACACAACCCCACAAAGGTATGGCTTTTTGTACACAAGGCATAGGCCTTTGTACATGTGGCAGGTCTTGGGTCAAAGGATTTGCCCATCCCTCAAGGGTACTAAAAAGTACCCTTTCCATCTTATCCATCCAATCTTCCCAAAGAGAATTTCCACCCTTGATTTTCTCCTCAATCCCTCTCCCTCCATCTCCTCCAACCAAATGAGAACACTTTCCCTCCTCTCATCTCCTCATGACTCTCAACCAATATGAGCCAATGATTTCATCTGTAATGTCCCCAATTTAGCCCTACGCTCTTCATTTGGTTTTAGCCTATTTCCAGAAACTCGTAGGCTAAGCAAAAATGGAAATTAGGGTTTCCACTTTTAGATGCAATTTTGAAGGTTTGCATGTGTGAGTTTCTGATGCATGTCTGGTGGAGCTTTTTGGGTTTTTGGAGAGCTTCAGGATGTGGTGACATGCATGTTAAGAAAATGACATGCAATTTATGGCAGATACCTTGCATGCAGGAAGGGTTTCTGGGTTCTTCTGGGTTTTCAGAGATCTCTGGGGTGGTGTGACATGCATTTGAATCTGACAACCTTTCTAAGAACTTACTATTTATAGTAAGTCATGATGGTTGCCCGGTTTGTGCTTAGAAGGCGTTTGGAAACACTTACTATTTATATGAGGTTGGTCAATTTGGGCGTTGGCTTCTTCATTTTTCTTGGAGCTAAGTATTCAATACTTAATCAATTTTCAATGATGCCTTTTGGACCTCGATGCCTAGGTGATCAACTTCAAGTTGTTTTAAAAGGGGGACTTGTGATGAAGTTTAATATTTTAAAAGTTATATTAATTACCTTGCCTTGGACGGCTAAGTGGAGAAGTTCATTATTTTCTAAAGTTAAATTAAAATAGCATTTTACTTTGGACGCCTAGAGTGAGAAATGAAAAAGGTGACTAATATTTCATTTGCAAAATTAAAAAAAAAGGTGGCATCCCTTGTGGAAGTTGAATGGTTCGTCTTCTTGGAGTTACAATTGATTCATCTCCTCAATTGAAGATTATTTATGGAGGCCTTCCTAAGTGTTTCTCATGCTTGAAGATTATTGTAAAGTTATGTTGTTGGATTGAATCCAGAACCTGGCTAAGGGGAAGCTTAGCAAACACACCTGTCAGAACCCTGGTGGTTCTCAAATTGAAACCCTAATTGATTTTTGTTTGTTTTTGCAAATTTTCGTTTTTTTGTATTTTTGAAGGTTTTCAGGCAAATTCTAAAAGTTGCGATTTTCTCAAAAAATGATAATAAATTCAAATAAATTCCAAATCTTCACAGATTAATCTCAAATATGCCAGAGAACATGGGCGCACTATTCCATTATCTTTATAGAACTTTTACAATGATGAAAAGTTGATAAATGAACAGAAAATGAATAAATTTCAAAAGAACCTGGTGGCGGCTGTAATGAATGAAGGATGGTACGGCCAGAAATAGGAATGAATCTCCAAGCTCTGAATACAATGCAAGATCTCCAGAAATGCCCAAGAAAAACCCAACGCCTAGAATTGAGAGCCAGAATCTGAAAGCAGGAAGAGAATCTCTGAAGAAATAAAAGTACGGCCTGTAGGTACAGAAATGTACGGCCTGTCTGCAGCAGCAACAAGAATGGTACAGACTCCAAGAAAAAGAAACTGTGATCTCTGGATGAAATCACCAAGTGCAAGCTTCAGCTGGTATTGCACAGCCTTAGTCTGCCTAATCTTTGAAGAGTTTTCGTTCTCCAGAAACGATCGTCTGCCAGAAACCCTAGAGTTTGCAAACTCCAATGCTCAGAGCAATAAAGACAAAATTGAATAATAAACAAGATACTTCGATTTTGCCTTGAGAAGGTATATATTGCCTGTGAAGAAATTCGACCCAACTCCTTTTTTAATAATCATTTAAATTAAATGATTTAATACGCCTTTTAGACTTAGGAGAAAATATTAATTATTGGCGTCCACTTTTAATGAATATAAAATACTCATTAAGTCACTTTTAATAATTTATTATAAAGTATAATAAATACTTTATAATTAAGCCAGATAATTAAATATTTAAATATTTCAATAAAGTGACTTTAATATAAAGTCAAATTATTAAATATTTAATAAATCATTAAATACTCCTTATTTCTCCGTCTAATCAACCAAGCTAGCCTGGGTCGATTCTGAATGGCTAAACCGGGCCCTGCTGAAATAGACTTTACCTGACCTAACTTTCTAAAAATAGAAAGTTCTGAAAATGCTCCTTTGGAAAGATTAAGGAAGGCCCAACCTGACACAACTGCGAAACTGGAGCTACCAAACATTGATAACTGCGGATGATCCCTCTGCACTCTCCTGCCAGCCTACGAGGATCGAATAATAGGCTAACCTCCTCGACAAACAGTGTCAGCTAAAACGGGGACATGACAGTCCGCCCTCCCTGAAATTGCTTGTCCTCAAGCAATCTCTGCAAATACAGCTGCACTGCACCACCTGGATCCCAAGGATAGTACCGGACAATGTTCCTGCTGGCCACAACTGACTCCTGTAACTCCCACAACTGATCAGCAAGAATAAAATACCATTCCCTATTAACCTCAGTGCGGTCCGGCATAGGATCAAGAAACTCAGAAGGAGGCAAGTCAAACTGCAAGCAACACTTACCCCCTAAAACTGCACGGGATATACTATCATCCAACATATCAAGTACGTGCATACTAGAACTGTGCACCTGAAACAAATTGTGTACATGCGGATCAATCATGAAGCCATATGCACTCTGCACCATATACACACTGTGATACTCCTCCGTGAGCTGAGTCTGAAATCCCAGTGCACTAGTAGGATCCCAAACGCTATCATCACTCTGCTCAAGACCAGGATCAGGTGAGTTACCCACATCAAACTCAAAGAGCGGATTGTCGTATGAAGATATAACATCTGTCTCAAACAATGGATTGGTCACAAACGGAACCAAACCACTAGGCTGATCCCAAACGATTGCCTCAGAACCCCCAGGGTACTGAGCATAACCATGCCTGGTCTGCACAAAATCCTCCTCTACCTTCTCGCTCTTCCCACTAACGAGAGAGATAGAACGAAGGCTGCCATCTGTAATACCCCTCAACACATATTTCTTGCCCTGTACCTCAAATCTCATCTCCATTTTAGGCAAGTTGAGGGTGAACACACTGATATCCTGCAGCCATCTCATACCCAACACTAAATCCATCCCTCCTAAGTTGACAACATAAAAATCTGCCTGCAACTCATAATCATTCAGCATGAGAGTGAGATTACAAATCCGTCGAGTGCAAGTGAGTGTATATCCATCTGCCACCCGAACTCTGAATCCAGCGAAATCCTCTGTCTGGAGTCTACATCTGCTGACGAAGCTCTCATCAATGAAATTGTGTGTGGCTCCAGTGTCGAGCATAGCAATACATCGCTGTCCTTCCACTAATCCCCTAAACCTGAATGAGTCATCCCGTACACTAGTAGATAATACCAACGGGGATAAGTTGGCATCGGGCCCAAACTCCGTAGAGGCATTCCCGGCCTCTGCATGTTCTAAAACAACCTGCTGGTCTGAATCATCAGACTCGTCATCGTCATAGTAAACCCACATGGCGCGGTTGGCTCTGCCCTTCGGTCTCAAAGGACAATCATGCTCCTTGCTGTAGGGTGCTTTGCACCAATAACAAAGTTGTTTCTTCCTGCATTCCTCCCGAGTTGCATCATCAATTCTTGCAACTGGTTTCCTTTTTGGTTCTGCAACTGGTGTATGACTCTCCTCGACAGGCAAGTTATTTGTTTTAGGCGGAAATTGTTTCTTCGGAGCAGCAAGCTCCATACTCCTTGCCTTCCGCATCGCCTCCTGAAGTGTAGGAGGGTCAAAAGCCTTAACCCAACCTCTCATGGGTTCTGTCAAACCCTCAACGAAGAGTATGATGAGTCTCCGTTCTGAAATCCCTGTGACCATGACTGCCACTCTCTGAAACTCACCAATGTATGCATCCAAACTGCCTGTCTGTCTGAGCTGAGCCAACTCTCTGAAATACAGTTCCGGATCCTTCTTATCAAATCTCTCTATCAGTCTGCTGGTGAACTCCTGATAGGTATTGACCGCATGATGGCCTAGCGTATACATGCCATGGTGCCACCAATCATGTGCTACTCCGTCAAGATGTAAAGTAGCAAATTTAATTGCCTCATCCTCCTGCATAGGCCTAAGTGACAAGTAATTGTCCAATTTCTGGACCCAAGACCTCGCTGATGTCTTTTCAAACCCATCAAAATATGGCAATGTAATCTTGCTCACCGCATACTGCAAATCCCTATTCACCTGTGGCTGCGGCTGCTGATGCTGTGGGGGTCTGCGGTCAAATCTACCTCCTCCTCTGGGTTTATAGACATCGATAAACTCATGAAATGTAAGTGCCTGCCGGATCTCAGGCGCTAGTGACATGTACTCACCATGAAATCTTGTCAAGTCTGCCACTGACATGCCATTCTGTGGCTGAAACTCCTAATGCTGTACTGATGCTCTGCCCCTGGAGTCTGTGGTGGAGTCTCTCTAGGTAAGAAAGTAGGCTGGCCTGGCCTACGCTCCTGGTAGATCGGTGACGGCTGTCTAGGTACGGATGCCAATGGCTGATCCACTGGTGCAGTCCCGCTCGTCTGTCCAATCTGAATGTAGTGTGGCTGTGTGGGCGTACACTGTCTAATGGTACCCATCAGCTGAGACATCATATCCATCATATTATCGTGCCTCCGTCTAAACTCCTCATCGGTGATATCACCCTCTGCATGCGCCTTCCCTAGATCCCTGCGAGTCTCTGAGGAAGTCTCACGTTCTGCCATTAGGGTTGCAACACTGTTTTCACTACCGTCAGAACTGGATTTGTGAAAGCCAAGTACCCCTGATATTGTCTGACCTTCAGGGATGGTGGACCTGTCCATCTCGTCTTTGCCTGTCCCTACACCTCTAATATACTGAATAATATCTTGGCTCATAAAAGGCAACCCAAAATGCACTGTATTCTGAAAAAGCACTGAAAAAGCACAGGATGGCAGGAGATCTGTGCTCTGATACCACTGTCAGAACCCTGGTGGTTCTCAAATTGAAACCCTAATTGATTTTTGTTTGTTTTTGCAAATTTTCGTTTTTTTGTATTTTTGAAGGTTTTCAGGCAAATTCTAAAAGTTGCGATTTTCTCAAAAAATGATAATAAATTCAAATAAATTCCAAATCTTCACAGATTAATCTCAAATATGCCAGAGAACATGGGCGCACTATTCCATTATCTTTATAGAACTTTTACAATGATGAAAAGTTGATAAATGAACAGAAAATGAATAAATTTCAAAAGAACCTGGTGGCGGCTGTAATGAATGAAGGATGGTACGGCCAGAAATAGGAATGAATCTCCAAGCTCTGAATACAATGCAAGATCTCCAGAAATGCCCAAGAAAAACCCAACGCCTAGAACTGAGAGCCAGAATCTGAAAGCAGGAAGAGAATCTCTGAAGAAATAAAAGTACGGCCTGCAGGTACAAAAATGTACGGCCTGTCTGCAGCAGCAACAAGAATGGTACGGACTCCAAGAAAAAGAAACTGTGATCTCTGGATGAAATCACCAAGTGCAAGCTTCAGCTGGTATTGCACAGCCTCAGTCTGCCTAATCTCTGAAGAGTTTTTGCTCTCCAGAAACGATCGTCTGCCAGAAACCCTAGGGTTTGCAAACTCCAATGCTCAGAGCAATAAAGACAAAATTGAATAATAAACAAGATACTTCGATTTTGCCTTGAGAAGGTATATATTGCCTATGAAGAAATTCGACCCAACTCCTTTTTTAATAATCATTTAAATTAAATGATTTAATACGCCTTTTAGACTTAGGAGAAAATATTAATTATTGGCGTCCACTTTTAATGAATATAAAATACTCATTAAGTCACTTTTAATAATTTATTATAAAGTATAATAAATACTTTATAATTAAGCCAGATAATTAAATATTTCAATATTTCAATAAAGTGACTTTAATATAAAGTCAAATTATTAAATATTTAATAAATCATTAAATACTCCTTATTTCTCCGTCTAATCAACCAACTGCTGAACTTGGTAGATTCGATTTAATGGTGAACTGTGCCCTGCCGAATATAGCCTTTCCGCTCTGACCTAACTTTCTAAAAATAGAAAGTTCCTGAAAATGCTCACTGGAAGATTCTGCGAAGGCCCAACCTGACACAACTGCGAAACTGGAGCTACCAAACACTGAGTAACTGCCCCAGATGATCCTCTGCACTCTCCTGCCAGCCTACGAGGATCGAATAATAGGCTAACCTCCTCGACAAACAGTGTCAGCTAAAACGGGGACATGACAACACCTTTCTTCGGCCCTGAAACTATGGCTTCCTAAAAAGTTTACTGAAGACCATGCTTCACTCAAGAGTGTGGATAGTGCTCAATTTCTGATTTTAATTACAAATAGATTGTTGGATTATAATTTGTTTGTACTGCTGATGTCAATGGCTGAAGCGAACTTCTGTTGATAGCTTTGCCTCTAATTTTAATTTCACTTTGGGTATTTGCCCATGCTGTCTGTCTGTGAAGGGCGCCTAGATTGGAGAAGTTTCAGATTTTATTTTGAACTGTGGGATTTTTGGCAAGAGCTCGACCTCCTTGGAAGGGCCGCCCCTCTTGTTGCTGCCTTGGAATGTGTGCCATGAAATAATACTATTGTTCGGGCACAATTTTCTATTATGAAGTTGGATGCCTTGCTCTTAGTTGTTGTTTGACTGTGGTCTGAGAGAATTCCGAGTTGTATCAGAGAAGATACATCCATTTCAATGAGTTTTAATGTTGCTGGTCTGATTTTCTGTTAATACTGTTTTTTATCAGACTTAGTACTTTCAAGTATACTGTTGTTCTGAGCTCAATTTCTACATCATTCTCATATTGTATCAATTAGATGTTTATACTCTAACTCCTTGTTGCTATTGTTGAATATCTCTTGATGATTACAGCTAAAACTCATTACTTGTAAAGCTGGTTAGTAGTACTAACAGCTATTTTAATTATTGCTGCAAATTATATGTTTGTATACACTCCCACTGAAGAAATAGTTGAGTTAAATAATTCTACTTTCATTCTTGTTTATTTCCCCCCACTGAACAAGTGGCAGAGCAGAATATATTCCCCCCGCTGAATAAGTGGTAGAATGGAATTCATAGTCGGTTATCCGCCTACATTGTATTTACTTTATTCATGGTCGGCCAGCCACCTACAGTAGCTTTGTATCTTCTTTCTAGTTTCTAACGATCCCTGGCACCATATGCTATCACCTTGCCCACATTGGGATCTTGGTGAACATTCTTGGTGAGGGTTATTTTACAAACTAGTTTATACTTGGAGCTAACACTAATTAGTAGTTTTGTGCTAGTTCAATTGTGATAAAATCCAAAAAATAAGGGGGAATATTACAGTGGTATCAGAGCTTGTTTTCTTGCCATCCTGTGAGTTCAATGCTTCAGTTATCAGTTGGATGACAAAGAAGATTAGATAATATACCAAAGGACAAAACAGAGTTTAGTTCAGTTTCCAGAAGTTCTTGAAGTTGTCATTTTTTCAAAGGTTTTTAAGAAACCTTGTCTTGCCAGTTTAAGCCATGACTTCTAATGAAGAGTTGAGTTTGGCAAGATCACTTTATATAGCAGGGAAAAGGCTTAATGAAGAATGCAAGTCAGTGGGGGAGGAAGCAAGCGTTCTTCATAAGTTGGAACAATGTTTGAGTTGGGTGAACCAGTCACTTTCTAAGATGATTAAAAAGGCATTAATACCTGCAATGATTTCTATGAATCAACCTTATTGGTTGATGCATCCTGACGAAGAAGTTAATCTGCTGATCACTTCTTGTCTTAGCGAAATGATGAGGATCCTAGCGCCATTGATGCCTTATGATGATGATACTATAAAAAAAGTGTTGCATATGATTGTTGAAAGTTTCCAAGATCTTGATGAAACAGACAGTAGTCTTTACCCAAGGAGGGATGCCATATTAAAAACATTCTCAAAGCTTGGATCAAGTATACTATCAGAAATATCCTTGTTCTGACAATTAATGAAGTTGACGTCATTCCTCAAAATGTCCAATCTCTTCTTCTGGATGTATATGAGCAAGAAGAGCAGATTTCTATATGAGCAAGAAGAGCAGATTTCTCCTACTGCTGAAATATTCATTAAAGAGTTGTTTCATCAATGTGAAGGTAAATTGAAGCCTCTTTTGAAGAAGACAGTATAGAATAATGAGGAGAATTCAAATGCTAAAGAGAGGAATGAAATTTGGAAACCCATTGAGTTTGTAATAGAATCTCCGGAGACATCTATAGATATGCATTTGTCCATGCAATCTGCAGCAAAGTGCAAAGAGACAATACCTACTTTGGAGACACAAGGAGTGTCCATGCATTCTATAGAAGAATGCAATTAGACCACAGCAGTCTTAGAGACACATGACGAATTCAAGCATTCAATAGAAGAGTGTAGTGCGACTACATTTGCTAAGGAGACTCAAGATGAAATGTCAAGAGCTGAACCACCCAAATCTGAAAATATGTCTTCAGTTGATGACATTCTATCAGCTAATGAATTTCTTCTACACCTTCGAAATTTAGGAGGATTCAAGTTAGAACAGCAAGAAAAAACTGAGGTATGTTAATGATACTGAGCAGCTTCGGGTTCATCCTTCCAGCCTCGAGTAAAGTCATAAATAAATGTAGCCTATTGGCTCTTTATTTATATGTGAGAATAAATGAGTATGGGCGCATCTCTTTATAAATAATATATTTATTATTTTGGGCTGACCTTCTTTGTAAATTATATTCATTGATTATTGTATCTTGGCCGACTTGTTTAAATTGTAATTTATGTTGAGGCCGACCTTGTGAGATCTCATATAGCCATGTATTTATAAGAGACCACTTCTCTCCTTGATATACAATCAAGCAAGTTCATTTTTCGCTCCTTCATTGAAGTGCGAATTTTCTCCAAGAGCAGATTGCGAATTTCTGTAAGTGCAGATTCAGGTATCAAGGGAGGGCAGATTATTATCTGTTGTGCATCCAGTGTAGGTGCTGAATATTGGCCTTGTGATTGGCCTCATTGTAAAGCGAATTGTTGCCATTATTGATATATAAAAGAGAGATCTTTGTTGCAGGGTTTTTCTCCCTCAAGTGGAGGGTTTTCCCAGGGTATCTGCTGTGTTATTGTGTCTGATTTGAATTTATTTCTGTGCATGTAAATCTGATCATAAGTTTTCAACATGGTATCAGAGCGGGTATAAGAAAGATCTTGATCAGTTTTGAGGAGTTATAGTCTGGGCAAAGTTGTATATGAGGTTGTGTCATTTTACCATCCGCATTCAACATTTCATAGAGTTCCTCAGTACAGGAAAGTTCATCAAGTCAGGGAATTAGGGTGCAGTAACACTGGATATAGCCTTGGGGCCGAATGTTCCCTCTATAGTCAATAATATCGACAGCAACATATGATAATCGGAACATAGTGTGCCGATTCGGAAGTAAAATGAATAGTATCCTTTGCAAACTATTCATTGAAGACATTTTATTGAAAATCAACGCGGATGTCGGGTTTGCATATGTCTCTCTGCGAGAACTCTCTAACTCTTGCAGAAGAGATTATCGTTGAATTTTCATCATTGCAGAGACAAATTGCAGGCCGCGCGATAATCCCTGGAGTTGTACATTGCAAGGAAGCCAGAACGGTATTATGGGAAGAGATACGCGGCTCCATTCACAGTGCCGACAATGAAATAAATGAGTCAAATAATTTATGGAGAAATTTGCGTCTTCTAAGAGATGACACGATTCCTTCAGGAGCAATCTGGAGTGTCACGGGCAAGACCATAGCCGGTTGATAACGTGGTGGGAAGGTTTTGTAAGTCTGAAGGAAGATGCCAAAAGGATGGACGGGTGTACGATGAATAATATATTTTGGTTTTCATTGCCACAAAGGTTCCAAAGCTTACTAAGGCTTGGATATAGTTTACATCGTATGGACGAATCCTGACTTTAGGGAGCTGCCGTTTATTATTATTATTGGTGAGGTGGCTCTGCATAAAGAATCAACCTCGTGTCAAAGGTTCTATTCCTCATCTGCGTTCAGAAGTCTTAAAGTCTATTATTACAGCCATAGCAGCATAAATCGTTTGGGGAAAAAATCGGCAAACCAAAAAATCAGGATTTTTTGAAAAATCGGGAAAAAATCGGATTTGAAAAAAAAATATTAAAAAATACTTCTGATGTTTCCCAGATTTACGCATATGCCCCACAATATGATAGATAAGAATATGTAAAAGCAATGAATATATAAAAGAAATGAATTGAAAAGACCTTGGTCGACTTCGCGTGAATTTTTTGCAGACAATCGGGTGCTCAAAACTCCACCAATCTCCTTTCGCAGCACTTGCATAAACTTCCCGTGTCGTGAAAACTTGAAGGCGGCTTCGATTTGTGAAAATGACTGGCGCGAACCTATTAATAACAAAAAAACACACATTTTTCTGGGTTTTTTCGCGCGTTTTAGGGTTTTGGATTTTCCGCGATTTTTTAACAATTTTTTTGACATTTAAATCACGATTTAAACACGATTTTCAATGATTTTTCACAGGGTCAACGAAACCCAAAAAATCGGGATTTTTTGGGGGAAAAAATCGGGAGCAGTGCAGATTTTTTAAAAATCGCGATTTTTGCGATTTTTTGCAGATTTATGCTTCTATGAATTTACAGCATATATCTGGAAAAATCAACTTTAGGTCGTGGAGATCGTCCTAGAAGGGATCGTTATAGCGGTGATGAAAAATAGACTATGGTGCCGATCTCTTGGGATAGATAAATGCAGACTCGAAAAGCATTTTGATCTCATCAAGATAAGTATCCTATTATTATATTTCTTTTAATTTAGAGTAAAATTTTCAGTCTGCTGAGTTGAGCAGATTTGATGTAATTTATCCTTCGTGTGTTGCTAGTGAGTGTGTTGCATCTGTTTCTTAGTCTGGTGACTTGCAGCAGAAAACGAAGTGCATCATAAATTTGAACGGTCAAAGACCATGTTCAAAATTTAACCTTGCCAGGGGCCGTGTTCAAACCATGAAGATTGTGGAAAAATCTGAGCACAAGAGCAGTGTATTTTACTGTGATCATTAACTACATCCATCAGAATGCTATTAAGAGATAAGTATTCTTTGATTATTTCCTACTAGGCTGAAATTCAATTTGCTATATTGTGCAATCGTTGTTTGATCCTGTGTGTAGAAAAGATTGTGTTGTCCTCTTGAATAGTGATCCCTGATTGAGATCCCTTGGAGTCACTCTTTCATTCATTTTGAAATCATCAATATCATTCTCTTGGTGCATAGTCTATGATGTTGCCTTGAGAGGCCTGACCTTATATGCCGGCTGCATATTGCATCTAAGAAATCTGAGTTGGACAAATTTTTATTTTTTTTTGTGCTGAGATTAGCGTTCTTGAGAAGAAAGAGTTACATCAGAATTTAATAAAGATAAGGCTCATTTTTTTTGAAATAGTAAACCTTGTGTGATTCTAGTCTTGATATTTCTTTGGATAGTTATGATCTGTTAGTAATCTCTCTCTAAATGCTTTGTGAACAGCTAGAAGCAGAAAAGTGATGAGAGATTGCTTAGCGATGAAAAGATTGAGGCATCTTATGAGGAAGTTATGCCAACCAAAGAAATGATCAAGCATGAAGTCACAACTTGCAGCCATGGGACTGAGTTGGTGGCTAGAGGGAGTTCACTTCCGGAAGTCTTCTTTGCAATCTCTGAAGCAGGGATCAAGAGGGAGTTTTGTAACTCAATGAGAAGAAGTGAAGATTACTGTATTGCAAAGCTAGGTGCTAAATCCTTAGAAGATCCCTTCAGCTGCTGAGATCAGAATTGCTCAAGACTGTCATCTGGATTTGTCATTGGTAGCTCCGCAAACCTATTCAGAATAGTGAGATCTGAGATGAGGTCGAGGAGGACTTTCCTGAACTCTCTTTTGTACCAAAGGTGTGCGCTGGAAAACATTTATCTAGGTCAAAGTGTTGCAGGCAATCTTGGACGAAGAGGTCAGAAGGTTGATGCAAGTGCCTGAAGATTTAGAGGGAGCCTGCTGAGCCTAAAGAAGATGGTAATCTTGTTGCAGCTAAACATATCCTGAGATACTTGCGTGGCACAGTTGGATATGGGTTGAAGTATACTTCAGATGCAGACTTGAAGTTACTTGGTTTCACTGATTCCGATTGGGCAGGTTGTGTCACAGATCGGAAGAGCACCTCTGGTTGTTGCTTCAGTTTGGGTCCTGCTATGATTTCCTGATGCAGCAGGAAGCAGTCTTCTGTAGCATTGGGTACAGCAGAGGCTGTGTACATTACAGCTTGCATGGCAACTCGGGAAGCAGTGTGGCTTCGTAAGCTCCTGGCAGGATTGTTTGGACAATCAATGGAGTCTACTATTATTCATTGTGAGTTGTGTGAAGCCTTCTGTCAATCTTGTGTTTTCATGACAGCTCCAAGCATGTTGAGATCAAGTACCACTATATCAGAGATATGGTACTGCGAAAGGCTGTACAGTTAAGGTACATTAGCACTGATGAGCAGACGGCAGATATTCTCACCAAGCCTCTCGCCAAGATAAAGCTGTGTACTTTCGAGATAAGCTTGGTATGATGGAGAATCCAGCCTCAACTGAGAAAGAGTCTCAGCATCAGTGACCCTATTTAATGAGTTCTTCTCTGTGAGAGAAGTTCGAGGTGAAATCCCTTGTTAATGCATTTTCCTCTGAGACGGAGGAATTTAAGGTGCAAGCCCTTGTTCCCACCCTCTGAGCTGAGTCATGGTGGATGTCATGTGTGCGACTCCATGACATATGTTGTGCTTGTGTTTCACCCTCTGAGAGAGTCATGGTGAAAGTCACGTTGAGGTGACAACATCACGCAAGTGATGAACACATGTACTTACTATTGCATTTTCTTCTGTGACGGAAGAATTTGAGGTGAAAGCCCTTGTTTCCACCCTCTGAGCTGAGTCATGGTGGATTTCATGTGTGTGACTCCATGACAACATCACGTGAGAGAGTCCGTGATGATCTTCTTGTACTTGTGTTTCACCCTCTGGGAGAGCCATGGTGAAAGTCACGTTTAGGTGACAACATCGCGCAAGTGATGAACACTTGTACATGCCATACATGGGTGTAGCCATGATGGTTGATATCACAATGAGGTGATAGCTTTCACGATGAGGTGATAAGCTCCTTTCCATACATGGGTGTAGCCATGGTGGTCAATATCACAATGAGGTGATATGTTATTTCACACATGGATGTAACCATGATGTTCATCATCACACTGAGGTGATATCCTTTCTCTTTATATCTGATTGCAGGCAATGATAGCTGATGGACTTCATACTGAGATGATTCGTATTGTGTAGCTGGAAGTTCTCTCCCTAGCTGAGAGGGAGTGTTAATGATACTAAGCAGCTCCGGGTTCATCCTTCCAGCCTCGAGTAAAGTCATAAATAAATGTAGCCTATTGGCTCTTTATTTATATGTGAGAATAAATGAGTATGGGCGCATCTCTTTATAAATAATATATTTATTATTTTGGGCCGACCTTCTTTGTAAATTATAGTCGTTGATTATTGTATCTTGGCCGACTTGTTCAAATTGTAATTTATGTTGAGGCCGACCTTGTGAGATCTCATATAGCCATATATTTATAAGAGACCACTTCTCTCCTTGATATACAATCAAGCAAGTTCATTTTTCGCTCCTTCATTGAAGTGCGAATTTTCTCCAAGAGCAGATTGCGAATTTCTGTAAGTGCAGATTCAGGTATCAAGGGAGGGCAGATTATTATCTGTTGTGCATCCAGTGTAGGTGCTGAATATTGGCCTTGTGATTGGCCTCATTGTAAAGCGAATTGTTGCCATTATTGATATATAAAAGAGAGATCTTTGTTGCTAGGTTTTTCTCCCTCAAGTGGAGGGTTTTCCCAGGGTATCTGCTGTGTTATTGTGTCTGATTTGAATTTATTTCTGTGCATGTAAATCTGATCATAAGTTTTCAACAAGGTAAAAGTGGGAAATTCTTCTTTCACAAATGTTGATTCATGCATTGAAGACATCATGTAGGAAGATGTTTCCGGTGATCACAAAATAGAATTCTCTTCGCTTGAAGCCAAGCTGAGGCAAAAAACTAATGAATTGGGAGATACCATAGATGAGATGATGAAAAGTGTACATCAAATGCGTAATAATTTGAGAAGTACAGCTGAAAGGATTTTTGACATCTTAGTACATCATAGCAGCACTGCATCATCTCAACTTGACCATGAGAAATGAAGACCAAGTTCATTAACTGCTGAAAAGGAAATTCAAGTCTTATCCAAACTTGATGATATTCATCGGCAAATAGAAGATCTGATTAATGATGTGCCCAAAAGTCTTGATGTGTGTTGTATTTTTGTTGTTGATATGAAGTCAATTAAAAATGCCTTGCAAGAATTCAAATCAAGTCTTTTGCTCACCATTCGTGATAAAGACAGAGCTGCTAAAATTGCTGACAAGGCATTGGAGTGGAACAAGCAAACCAAAGCCAAATTGCAAGAAGTGCATGAGGCTTAAATAGAAGCAGAGACTCAAATTTCTGCTGTTCAAATTTCATGGGAGCAAGAAAACAAAGAGAGAGCTAAAGAGATTCAAAAAGTTCTTGATGAGCTTGATCTCATACAAGAAACATTTGATTTGAAACGCTGTCCTGAAAAAACGGAGCATTCAAATTCTCATCAGCAAGTTTTTCAGGCCTTTGATAATCCTATGTATGAAGAAGGTGTTAGTGGGATTTATGAAAATCCTCTCTTTGTGAATGATGAGGGTAGTTCTTCAGGAACTACTGATGAAAGGAGAAACTCCAACACACTTTCTAGCAGCGGGGAATTGATGCATGACATGCATAAAGATGAACCTACTACTGCTCCTAGTTCATCCTTTTTGCAAGAAATGGAAATTCAAGAACCTAGAGGGGATGAAGAAATTCTTCTTGAGCAACAACGAAGAATTGTCTGGCATTCTGATGAAAAATTTATCTAGTTTTTTATGAGGATGTTGGTTAGATTTTGGTCAGATTTTATGACTACACCAGCTTCCTTAAAATTTACTGATTTCAGAATTGAGATTGGTGAAGGGTTCATTGAATCTTTCCAACATTTCATGACTCTTGATTTTAAATTCAGATTTGTTGAATACTTCTTGGAGTTTCAAGAGGTAATGATTCAGATGGAACGAGTAAATCAGAGAATTCAAGTTAGAGTTGTTCTCCATTTGAGAAATGGATCTTCAATGCTGATGATTTGGGATCCTGGCATTATTCAACAAATAGAGAATAATGAAAAAATTAAAAAGGTGGAATCAACACATGGTATTATGATCATTCACCAGAGTGTTGGAGATTGTTTTCAGTTAAACATTTTATTTTGGGATCCTAAATTCATTGTTAGGAAGGTATATTAGAATGATAAGTGCCAAAATTTCAGCACCAAAAGTGTTGCTACCTTCTTTATCAGCAATTGGTGGGTAATTTCTGATCATAAAATGATGATTTGGATGGGAAATGTGATCAAAAGTTATTTTATTGTGGCAATGGGACCTTTGATAAGGGTGCCACTAGCCTTGTTCATGAGCAGTTATGCCTATTTTATTGAAGATTTTTCATGTAACAGTTGCTGCTTACATTCTGGAATGCTGATTTTCCATAAATCAGATCTCAATATGATTAAATCAGACTTGATAGGTAGTTGGTGTATTCATTTTCAGACCTTCCAGTCTACTATTAGGACTGATCTTGGGCCTCAAATGAGAAAGGGAATGATTCAGTACAGCCAAAATTCGTGTATGGGGTGTTCTCCAACATTAATCAATGGCCTTCTCTGCATTTTCTCCTATACTGAGGTTTGGGGCAGCGAGTTTGTAACTGATTTGGTTCACCAGTTGGAGACTCTTGAGGTGAAATTTGTAAGTTTTTTTTGGAGTCTTCTCAGTTATATCCGTTTGTTTCAAAGAAGGCATTATACATCTTCATGGAAATTTGAGGATGTGATGGAGAAACTATTACAAGGAGTTGCTCTTCTCGTTGCAATAAGTGTTGGAAGAGTCACATATGCTATTGTGACTCTGTTTGATGCTATGAGGAGTTATGATGAGGAGCATGTTTTAGAGTTGAGAAGACTATCTTTCCTATTGCTCGAGAATGTGTTAGTTTTTGGTATTGCAGATTTTGTCTCCTCAAAGTTTTCAAGACATGGGATGCTGCAGGATTATGATTTCAGATCTTTCAAGACTGTCAATTTTGAGACACCTATTGGAAGGAGGACAATGCAGTCTTGGAATATTGGATATGTCTATGTGATCAGTGTGGTGCAGCGTCAGCATGGTGGGTCTTCACAGCGGTGGACTTGGGATCCTAGGATCCTACTTGGTATAGTAAGGATCAAGTTGTTTTCTTGGAGTGTGGTGGCATTACTTGAGGACAAGCAATTTTGGGAAGGGCGGACTGTTGTAATGTCCCCACTTTCGGTGTGACATTATGGGGGCTCGATTCTAGCCCATCCAGCATTCTCGTGGGTTAGAAGGCATAAAAAGGGGATGAATTTTGGCAATAGGGAACAAATTTTGGTAGTATATGAGAATTATGAGGGTGTTAACCTTAAGCCAAGCAAAGCATAATGCTAATCTTCTTCCCACTTGTTGGTCAAAGCACACAAGGAGGTGAAAGCAAGCAAGGAGGTCTACTTGTTAGTCAAAGCAAGCAAGAAGGTCTATGTTGAGTCAAAGCAGGAAAAGAGGTATATTTGCCACACCAAGCAAACAAGGAGGACAAGCAAGCAAGGAGGTGAGTCGACCTCATCCAATCTGATCAGATTCTAGAAGCTTCCCCTTCCTATGGTGGATTAGGTGACTTAAGGGAGAAGCTACCATAAATTAATATTTTAAGACCAAGTCTGATCTCTTCCTTGGGGTGGCTGTAGGAAGCTTCCAAGATACATTTTATAATCTCCAAAAAGGCAAAAAGACAAAAAAATCAGATTTTTCTAGAAAGCCTTGGGGGAAACTTAGCCTAGAAGAAAGTGAATATTTTAAAGGAGCAAATTTGATCTTCTTGGGGGATGACCTGGGCTAGTGCCTTAGCCTTGAAGCAAGGTAAATATTTTAATTAAAATATTTGATTCAACCCTAGGGTGGCCTTGCCTTAAGGTCTTATTTAAAGGAGGCTTGGGGAATAAGAAAAACATGTTATTTTGGTGATTCTAACTTGTTTGCTGAGAGAGATCTCTTGACTGAAAGTGGTTTCAATCCATTCAAGGTGCTGCTCCCTTGAATTCTATCGTTTGGTGTTGCTCCCATTCCACCTTGTGAGGTGATTTCAAACAGAAATCATCACTGAGTTTAACCAGATTGCTTCAGCACAACTCCAGTTATAGTTTGAGACTTTGATTTGTGGAAGAAGAGATTTCAAGAAGATTGTTTGACATAGAAGGGCATTTTGGGCAATTTCTACCTTCAAACATATTCAGATTTTTATTACAGCAGACTTCAAGTTGACTTCATCACCAAATCTGTGGAGATTTTGGGCGACTACAACCTCCAGTAGGCTGCAACAGCGTATTTTCCAGTCATTTCCAGCTAGGTTTATCATTCCACACACTTACCTCATTCTCCTTCCTAGCAGCTAGGGTTTTATCTAGTGCTTTGGGCACAAACTGGGTATCATTGAAGGTCTAAAACTTAAAATCAGACCTAACAAAATGTAATATTCAGTATTTACTATTGTAACTAGCTTCTAGTCAAATAAAAGAGGATAAGCTATCTTGCTGGGTATGTTCTTCTTGTTTATGTTCATCTTGTTGTTTGCATAACATCTATATTCAAGCTCATTTTCTGTCATTTATGCTTTCAATCTACATGATATAATAAGTCCTTGTTGAAGGCATAAGTTAAAGACAAGTCTGAAACTTTCAGACCAGCAAATAGAAAGAAAAAGATTTCAGTTAGAACCTGTAAAGGTTCTTACAACTGTAATGTTCCCAATTTAGCCCTACGCTCTTCATTTGGTTTTAGCCTATTTCCGGAAACTCGTAGGCTAAGCAAGAATGGAAATTAGGGGTTTCTGCTTTCAAATGCAATTTTGAAGGTTTACATGTGTGAGTTTCTTATGCATGTCTGGTGGAGCTTTCTAGGTTTTTGGAGAGCTTCAGGATGTGGTGACATGCATGTTAAGAAAATGACATGCAATTTCTGGTAGATAACTTGCATGTAGGATAGGTTTATGGGTTTTTTTGGGTTTTTAGAGATCTTCAGGGTGGTGTGACATGCATTTGAATCTGACAACCTTTCCAAGCACTTATTATTTATAGTAAGTCATGATGGCTGCCCGATTTGTGCTCAGAAGGCGTTTGGGAACACTTACTATTTATATGAGGTTGGTCAGTTTGGGTGTTGGCTTCATTTTTCTTGGAGCTAAGTATTCAATACTTAGTCAATTTTCAATGATGCCTTTTGGACCCCGGTGCTTAGGTGATCAACTTCAAGCTGTTTTAAAAAGGGGACTTGTGATGAAGTTTAATATTTTAAAAGTTATATTAATTACCTTGCCTTGGACGCCTAAGTGGAGAAGTTCATTATTTTCTAAAGTTACATTAAAATGGCATTTTACTTTGGACGCCTAGAGTGAGAAATGAAAAAGGTGACTAATATTTCATTTGCAAAATTAAAAAAAAAGGTGGCATCCCTTGTGGAAGTTGAATGGTTCATCTTCTTGGAGTTACAATTGATTCATCTCCTCAATTGAAGATTATTTATCGAGGCCTTGTTGAGTGTTTCTCATGCTTGAAGATTATTGTAAAGTTATGCTACTGGACTGAATCCAGAACCTGGCTAAGGGGAAGCTTAGCAAACACACCTTTCTTCGGGCCTGAAACTATGGCTTCATAGAAAGTTTACTAAAGACCATGCTTCACTCAGGAGTGTGGATAGTGCTCAATTTCTGATTTTAATTACAGGCAGATTGTTGGTTTATATTTATTTTATAATATGTTTGTACTACTGATGTCAATGAATGAAGCAAACTTCTACTGATAGCTTCATCTCTGATTTTAATTTCATTTTGGGTATTTGCTCATATTGTCTGACTGTGAAGGGAGCCTAGATTGGAGAAGTTTCAGATTTTATTTTGAACTGTGGGATTTTTGGCAAGAGCTCGACCTCCTTGGAAGGGTCGCCCCTCTTGTTGCTGCCTTGGAATGTGTGCCATAAAATAATACTATTGTTCGGGCACGATTTTTTGTTATGAAGTTGGACGTCTTGCTCTTAGTTGTTGTTTGACTGTAGTTTGAGGGCATTCCGAGCTGTAGTGGAGAAGATACGTCCATTTCAGTGAGTTTTAATGTTGCTGGTCTGATTTTCTGTTAATACTGTTTTTGATCAGACTTAGTACTTTCAAGTATATTGCTGTTTTGAGCTCAATTTCTACATCATTCTCATATTGTATCAATTAGATGTTTATACTCTAACTCCTTGTTGCTATTGTTGAATATCTCTTGATGATTGTAGCTAAAACTCATTACTTGTAAAGCTAGTTAGTAGTACTAACAGCTGTTTTAATTATTGCTGCAAATTATATGTTTGTATACACTCCCACTGAAGAAGTGGTTTAGTTAAATAATTCTACTTTCATTCTTGTTTATTTCCCCCCACTGAACAAGTGGCAGAGCGGAATATATTCCCCCCGCTAAATAAGTGGTAGAGTGGAATTCATGGTCGGTTATCTACCTACATTGTATTTACTTTATTCATGGTCGGCCAACTACTTGCAGTAGCTTTGTATCTTCTTTCCAGTTGCTAATGATCCCTGGCACCATATGCTATCACCTCGCCCACATTGGGATCTTGGTGAGGGTTATTTTACAAGCTGGTTTATATTTGGAGCTAACGCTAATCAGTGGTTTTGTGCTGGTTTAATTGTGATAAAATTCAAAAAAAATTAAGGGGGAATATTACATCATCTTTTAACCTCATCAAACCATTGGTCCCTCCAAAAATTTATAAATTGGAGACCACTCCTAAACATTTCAACAATGAACTCTCATGCAACTTTATGTAGTTGGCACGAGCACTCAAATCTAACCATCCACAAGCACAACCACCTCTCCTTGGTGCAACAAGGGTTGGTTTTGGTAAGAGCTTTCATGCTTTTATCAATGTTTAATCAACTCTTATGCTTAATATGAGTGTTGCTTGTATTTTTGGTAGAATAGGTTAATATAATTTTAGCTTGTTCTTGCAAGCTCAAAATTTGCATGCACACAACTACTGTTAATGTTTTGATTTGTTACGATGGTGTTAAATTGGTCAACTGGATCCAAGACTAGTGCCTATCTAATTGGGCAACGAAGTCGTAATTCACTAATTGGAATACAAATTGAAATTACAAGAATTATGAGCTATGCATTTTATTTACACCAAGGATTATGAAATTCATAGCAAAGAGAAAGATCACCACAAAGCTTCTGATGTTTTCTGAATGCTATTACATTTGTCTAACTCAACATTACATTCGTAATAGAAAATTTTCCAAAGGAAAATCCTAGTTGTGTCATGGAGACATTTTGCTACATAAATCACCTGCAATATTAATCTTCTTTGATTCCACAGGCATGTACCCAACTAAGCGAATTGTATTGGCATTTTTGAACGCTTCACCACACTAGCAACCCTCAATTGTCTCCAGACCACATCGAAAAACCAACCTCTTCTGCAAAATGAACCAAAATCCTCCTAACCATTGTTGGGTGTCCAACCTTAAACTATGCACTGTAGCACCATCAAATCAACAACACAAAACCATTCTTGCCTAAAACGAGTGCCTTAGATTGAAAAGAAATTGTTGGAGCTAGGAGGAGTAATGGAGAGCAGATGGAGTAAATGCAGGTAGTTGGGAGAGCTCTCTTGCATTACATTTGGTGATCAAAACCCATTTAAAATGCTTTTCAATAATAATGGGTTTCCTTTGGTATCTATTTTGCCATCACACATTGGGCATATCACCAACCCCTTTCCTTAGATATCAACCTCTAAATAGTTGTCAACACTATGGACGTGAATTGAAACCATGTCGGGCCCTAAAGGTAGTTTGGGAACCATCGCAAACATCCACTGAAACTAGCTACCTTTTATCACTTGTCAAATGTATATTGGGAATTCGGAACCTTGGTGGAGGTTCTTGGTTCCCAATTCCTTAGAATGCTCTGATGACTTCAAAATCTCCTTGTGTCTCCATGTCAACCACATCACCAATTTTCAGAACCTACCAAGCACTCAGCTTAGCAATTTCCAAGTTGTCAAAGCTTTCCCGCCCTATTGGAACTCTCTTCATATAGATTTGTTTTAGTGTTTGGAACCTTGTCGAGAACCCAATGTAGTTTTGGAACCACCACAAAGCTCTAACAGCATTGCATGTTCCCTTTGTTTTTGCTCGTTGATGAAACCCAATGAAAGTCAAACCATTTTGGGGAACCTAGGGCAGTTCTAGCACCACCCGAACCTCTGAAAAATAGTAAATGCCCTTCCATTGTTGGACCATTGGGCCTCTCTTGACTTGCCCACCATGGGGACGGAGGTAAACAATACCCTGATATCCTAAAAGGACACGTTCTTCCATATATACATCGTGAGGGGAGGTAATGACTTACCACCCCAATGCCTCAATATGTAAATCACAAAATGCACATTTCGTCGAGGCACCTCCGTCGAAAATCCCTCACATCGAGCATCCCCACATGTATCGGACTTGGGATGAGAGTAAGGAATGCTCTGAAAATCCAAAAAAACCAAACACTAAGAAAAATTTGAGAACTAAAGATTAGGGTTGGGAAGCGAGGAAACAAGGGAACAAGAACCAAAGGAAGAACCTGAAACCCCAACACCCGACAAACATCGCACGTGGATTATAACAATTCTCCACGAGATGTATAGGACCTCACTATACTCCAATACCTGGGACGACAAAACAACCTATCTTGAAACCCTGCCAACACAAGAAAATATTAAATACTAAATGTAATATTAATGGTCATCTTAGCTTTATTTAGTCTTTAGTTTGCTTTAGTTAACGTTTAGTTAACTCTTTTAGTTTAGTTTTAGTTTGCTTTCAGTTACGTTTAGTTAACTCTTTCAGTTAACTAAATCTTCTCCCTAATTTGTAGGGTTTGTAAAGTCTATAAGAGCAAGACTCTTTTATAATAAAATCTATCTCATTATTTACCAAATTTACATGACATCAGAGCAGGTTAGTGAGATCTAAATTTTGGAAAAAAAATTCAAGTTTTTTTTAAAATAAAAAATTTGTGGGGCTTTTCTGATTGATTTCTAGGGTTTCTAAAAAAAATTTTAAACCCCTATTTTAGAAAATCGAGGGTTTCAAAGCAGGTTTGAGGGTTTCAGGCACAGCGATTTTCGAAGGTTATTTTTTTTAGGAATAGCAGAAGATTTTTGGCGTCTGATTTTTCTAAGTTTTTCGACGAATTTTGTGGGTTTTTTACCCGCGTTTTTTTTCTGCAACTCCCGTGTCGTGTTTTTTGAGCAAATCGCGATTTTTTAGAAAGCTCGCATCTCTGTTTGCAGACCTCCTGCACTTGGTACGTTTGTCTTTATGTACACTGCGCGTCGAGTCTTCTCTATTCCGCACGTTTGTGGCAACTCGCACAACTTTGACAGCAGGATCTTTTTGGCTGAGGGTTTTGTAATTTCGTGGAGACGGCTCTGTATTTCTTCCGCCCACAACTGTTGTTTTTCTTTGCAACTATCTTTTATGGTCGACCTGTTGTTATTCTGGGTTTTTAGGAGTATTGTTATTTGGGTGCGATTTCCAGATGTATTTCTTGTTTGTAGTGGCTAGGGTTTCTGCAAAGTCGGCCAGGGTTCTTTACCCTCTTTCCAACCGGATTTTTGTTCCAATTACAAATTCTTTGTGGGTATTTTGAGATATTTTCTAGGTTGCCTCTTTTTTTCTGGGTACATCGAAATCCGTGTCTTGAATTTTGTGCCAATTTTTCTGAGGTGATTTTCTGATATTTCATGGCAGTTTGAAGAAAAGTTTTTTTTGGAGCCAGTTTTGATAGAAATTCTAAGAAAAATAAAATTTTTGTATAGAGTTTTTGAATTTTTTTTTTTAAATTTATAGCGTTTTGATTTTTGAAAATCAAAGTTGTGCCAGCTAATTGTCCAGTGTTTTGCTAGCTGATCACAGAAGTTACCTCATTTTTCGTGCTTTGGAAAACGGGAGGGATGGTGTCTTTGTCCAATATTATGTTGGAAAGTTCGCAGAGGTTCAATGGAAAGAATTACAACACATGAAAGCAGAGGATGCTTACCATCTTCGAGTACCGATGTCTGGATGCGCTTATTCTTGGTATAGAAGTTTGTCCCACTACTACTAGGAAGGATCAGGAAAAGTATGATGGAAGTAATGGGGAGGCAGTCATGCTTCTCAAATTATATATCGCCGATGAGATGTTACCAGAAATACCATCTGGTAAATCTGTTGCGGAGATCTGGAAGCATTTGAAAGATTTTCATGAGACCTCAGACAAGGGAAGGGCTTTCTTTCTGAAGAATATACTCTTTTCTATTATGATGGATGACCAAGTGTCTTTGCAGGAGAACTTGATGAAAGTAAAAAATATTTGCGATCAATTGGAGGCCATTGGTCGTAAGATAGAAGAGGAGGATATGGTGGTAATCACTTTGAAAAGTTTGCCACGTTCCTACAAGCACTTCATCGAAACGCTCAACATTACATCCACCAATGTTGACTTGAAGTTTGATGAGATGTGCAACAAGATAGGTGGAAGAAGCAGTTTGGGAGCAGCAGTGAGTCTCCTATTATTGAACAAGCATTTATTGCCAAGGATGTTGGCAAAGGCAAGTCCACCCAGCATAAAGGACGAGGCGATTCGGAGGAGGGCTCCAAGAAGTCTTTTACTTGCCATTATTGTGGGAAAATTGGTCATATACAGAGGTATTGCAGAAAGTGGTTGGCTAATAAGAAGTCCAACGAGGAAGCATCTCAGCAAAGTGCTCACGTAGCAGAGCAGACTGAGCAAAAGGAGTCTGCACACTTTGCATTTTGATGACCATTACAATATGGGTAGACTTAGTTTTTTGTTTGTACGATGACCATTAAGGGAGGGTATTAAATATTAAATGTAATATTAATGGTCATCTTAGCTTTATTTAGTCTTTAGTTAGTCATAAGTTAAAGTTAACTTAGACTAAGCTTTAGTTTGCTTTAGTTAATGTTTAGTTAACTCTTGCAGTTTAGTTTTAGTTTGTTTTCAGTTACGTTTAGTTAACTCTTTCAGTTAACTAAATCTTCTCCCTTATTTGTAGGGTTTGTAAAGTCTATAAGAGCAAGACTCTTCTTTAATAAAATCTATCTCACTATTTACCAAATTTACAAAAAACACAAGACTAGCACTTATACTTAGCCAACTTTGGATTTTGACAATTTAGTTGATTCATTGAAGTATAAGGGGGAGAAACAACATAGCAGAAAAGGACATCTTTTGAACATATGGGACCCATTTAGGATGCCTCAAATTGATTATAAACAATGGGTCAAATATGGCTATCACACACAGAGTGGAAAGTGACTCAAGCAAAATTTTCTACTACAGATTTGAGTCCCCAACATGCAAATTTTCATTTATTTGTTTTCATTGTTCAAGTTAATTATTTTTGTACATCTCTCTGACTATAATAAATAAGAACTTTCCATTATTTGAACTTTTTGGGTGTTGCAATCATCTATACCCCGTGTCAATGTTCCCTGTTCCAAGGGGTATGTTCAGCCATAGAAATGCAAATGATAATGTACAGAAATAAGTGTATCAACATACTAAATATTCAGGAGGTCCGCTTTTTAGACCCATGCTGCTCTGAATTGGAATTCTATTACACCAGGCTTCAATAACCAGATGACAAAGGATACCATTGCAGGCTTGAAATA
>VDFB02272940.1:0-26624 GCA_007258455.2 Sequoia sempervirens | reverse complement strand
CTGTTCAAATTTCATGGGAGCAAGAAAACAAAGAGAGAGCTAAAGAGATTCAAAAAGTTCTTGATGAGCTTGATCTCATACAAGAAACATTTGATTTGAAACGCTGTCCTGAAAAAACGGAGCATTCAAATTCTCATCAGCAAGTTTTTCAGGCCTTTGATAATCCTATGTATGAAGAAGGTGTTAGTGGGATTTATGAAAATCCTCTCTTTGTGAATGATGAGGGTAGTTCTTCAGGAACTACTGATGAAAGGAGAAACTCCAACACACTTTCTAGCAGCGGGGAATTGATGCATGACATGCATAAAGATGAACCTACTACTGCTCCTAGTTCATCCTTTTTGCAAGAAATGGAAATTCAAGAACCTAGAGGGGATGAAGAAATTCTTCTTGAGCAACAACGAAGAATTGTCTGGCATTCTGATGAAAAATTTATCTAGTTTTTTATGAGGATGTTGGTTAGATTTTGGTCAGATTTTATGACTACACCAGCTTCCTTAAAATTTACTGATTTCAGAATTGAGATTGGTGAAGGGTTCATTGAATCTTTCCAACATTTCATGACTCTTGATTTTAAATTCAGATTTGTTGAATACTTCTTGGAGTTTCAAGAGGTAATGATTCAGATGGAACGAGTAAATCAGAGAATTCAAGTTAGAGTTGTTCTCCATTTGAGAAATGGATCTTCAATGCTGATGATTTGGGATCCTGGCATTATTCAACAAATAGAGAATAATGAAAAAATTAAAAAGGTGGAATCAACACATGGTATTATGATCATTCACCAGAGTGTTGGAGATTGTTTTCAGTTAAACATTTTATTTTGGGATCCTAAATTCATTGTTAGGAAGGTATATTAGAATGATAAGTGCCAAAATTTCAGCACCAAAAGTGTTGCTACCTTCTTTATCAGCAATTGGTGGGTAATTTCTGATCATAAAATGATGATTTGGATGGGAAATGTGATCAAAAGTTATTTTATTGTGGCAATGGGACCTTTGATAAGGGTGCCACTAGCCTTGTTCATGAGCAGTTATGCCTATTTTATTGAAGATTTTTCATGTAACAGTTGCTGCTTACATTCTGGAATGCTGATTTTCCATAAATCAGATCTCAATATGATTAAATCAGACTTGATAGGTAGTTGGTGTATTCATTTTCAGACCTTCCAGTCTACTATTAGGACTGATCTTGGGCCTCAAATGAGAAAGGGAATGATTCAGTACAGCCAAAATTCGTGTATGGGGTGTTCTCCAACATTAATCAATGGCCTTCTCTGCATTTTCTCCTATACTGAGGTTTGGGGCAGCGAGTTTGTAACTGATTTGGTTCACCAGTTGGAGACTCTTGAGGTGAAATTTGTAAGTTTTTTTTGGAGTCTTCTCAGTTATATCCGTTTGTTTCAAAGAAGGCATTATACATCTTCATGGAAATTTGAGGATGTGATGGAGAAACTATTACAAGGAGTTGCTCTTCTCGTTGCAATAAGTGTTGGAAGAGTCACATATGCTATTGTGACTCTGTTTGATGCTATGAGGAGTTATGATGAGGAGCATGTTTTAGAGTTGAGAAGACTATCTTTCCTATTGCTCGAGAATGTGTTAGTTTTTGGTATTGCAGATTTTGTCTCCTCAAAGTTTTCAAGACATGGGATGCTGCAGGATTATGATTTCAGTTCTTTCAAGACTGTCAATTTTGAGACACCTATTGGAAGGAGGACAATGCAGTCTTGGAATATTGGATATGTCTATGTGATCAGTGTGGTGCAGCGTCAGCATGGTGGGTCTTCACAGCGGTGGACTTGGGATCCTAGGATCCTACTTGGTATAGTAAGGATCAAGTTGTTTTCTTTGAGTGTGGTGGCATTACTTGAGGACAAGCAATTTTGGGAAGGGCGGACTATTGTAATGTCCCCACTCTCGGTGTGACATTATGGGGGCTCGATTCTAGCCCATCCAGCATTCTCGTGGGTTAGAAGGCATAAAAAGGGGATGAATTTTGGCAATAGGGAACAAATTTTGGTAGTATATGAGAATTAAGAGGGTGTTAACCTTAAGCCAAGCAAAGCATAATGCTAATCTTCTTCCCACTTGTTGGTCAAAGCACACAAGGAGGTGAAAGCAAGCAAGGAGGTCTACTTGTTAGTCAAAGCAAGCAAGAAGGTCTATGTTGAGTCAAAGCAGGAAAAGAGGTATATTTGCCACACCAAGCAAACAAGGAGGACAAGCAAGCAAGGAGGTGAGTCGACCTCATCCAATCTGATCAGATTCTAGAAGCTTCCCCTTCCTATGGTGGATTAGGTGACTTAAGGGAGAAGCTACCATAAATTAATATTTTAAGACCAAGTCTGATCTCCTCCTTGGGGTGGTTGTAGGAAGCTTCCAAGATACATTTTATAATCTCCAAAAAGGCAAAAAGACAAAAAAAAAGATTTTTCTAGAAAGCCTTGGGGGAAAATTAGCCTAGAAGAAAGTGAATATTTTAAAGGAGCAAATTTGATCTTCTTGGGGGATGACCTGGGCTAGTGCCTTAGCCTTGAAGCAAGGTAAATATTTTAATTAAAATATTTGATTCAACCCTAGGGTGGCCTTTCCTTAAGGTCTTATTTAAAGGAGGCTTGGGGAATAAGAAAAACATGTTATTTTGGTGATTCTAACTTGTTTGCTGAGAGAGATCTCTTGACTGAAAGTGGTTTCAATCCATTCAAGGTGCTGCTCCCTTGAATTCTATGGTTTGGTGTTGCTCCCATTCCACCTTGTGAGGTGATTTCAAACAGAAATCATCACTGAGCTTAACCAGATTGCTTCAGCACAACTCCAATTATAGTTTGAGACTTTGATTTGTGGAAGAAGAGATTTCAAGAAGATTGTTTGACATAGAAGGGCATTTTGGGCAATTTCTACCTTCAAACATATTCAAATTTTTATTACAGCAGACTTCAAGTTGACTTCATCACCATATATGTGGAGATTTTGGGCGACTACAACCTCCAGTAGGCTGCAACAGCGTATTTTCCAGTCATTTCCAGCTAGGTTTATCATTCCACACACTTACCTCATTCTCCTTCCTAGCAGCTAGGGTTTTATCTAGTGCTTTGGGCACAAACTGGGTATCATTGAAGGTCTAGAACTTAAAATCAGACCTAACAAAATGTAATATTCAGTATTTACTATTGTAACTAGCTTCTAGTCAAATAAAAGAGGATAAGCTATCTTGCTGGGTATGTTCTTCTTGTTTATGTTCATCTTGTTGTTTGCATAACATCTATATTCAAGCTCATTTTCTGTCATTTATGCTTTCAATCTACATGATATAATAAGTCCTTGTTGAAGGCATAAGTTAAAGACAAGTCTGAAACTTTCAGACCAGCAAATAGAAAGAAAAAGATTTCAGTTAGAACCTGTAAAGGTTCTTACAACTGTAATGTTCCCAATTTAGCCCTACGCTCTTCATTTGGTTTTAGCCTATTTCCGGAAACTCGTAGGCTAAGCAAGAATGGAAATTAGGGGTTTCTGCTTTCAAATGCAATTTTGAAGGTTTGCATGTGTGAGTTTCTTATGCATGTCTAGGTGGAGCTTTCTAGGTTTTTGGAGAGCTTCAGGATGTGGTGACATGCATGTTAAGAAAATGACATGCAATTTCTGGTAGATAACTTGCATGTAGGATAGGTTTCTGGGTTTTTTTGGGTTTTTAGAGATCTTCAGGGTGGTGTGACATGCATTTGAATCTGACAACCTTTCCAAGCACTTATTATTTATAGTAAGTCATGATGGCTGCCCGATTTGTGCTCAGAAGGCGTTTGGGAACACTTACTATTTATATGAGGTTGGTCAGTTTGGGTGTTGGCTTCATTTTTCTTGGAGCTAAGTATTCAATACTTAGTCAATTTTCAATGATGCCTTTTGGACCCCGATGCTTAGGTGATCAACTTCAAGCTGTTTTAAAAAGGGGACTTGTGATGAAGTTTAATATTTTAAAAGTTATATTAATTACCTTGCCTTGGACGCCTAAGTGGAGAAGTTCATTATTTTCTAAAGTTACATTAAAATGGCATTTTACTTTGGACGCCTAGAGTGAGAAATGAAAAAGGTGACTAATATTTCATTTGCAAAATTAAAAAAAAAGGTGGCATCCCTTGTGGAAGTTGAATGGTTCATCTTCTTGGAGTTACAATTGATTCATCTCCTCAATTGAAGATTATTTATCGAGGCCTTGTTGAGTGTTTCTCATGCTTGAAGATTATTGTAAAGTTATGCTACTGGACTGAATCCAGAACCTGGCTAAGGGGAAGCTTAGCAAACACACCTTTCTTCGGGCCTGAAACTATGGCTTCATAGAAAGTTTACTAAAGACCATGCTTCACTCAGGAGTGTGGATAGTGCTCAATTTCTGATTTTAATTACAGGCAGATTGTTGGTTTATATTTATTTTATAATATGTTTGTACTACTGATGTCAATGAATGAAGCAAACTTCTACTGATAGCTTCATCTCTGATTTTAATTTCATTTTGGGTATTTGCTCATATTGTCTGACTGTGAAGGGAGCCTAGATTGGAGAAGTTTCAGATTTTATTTTGAACTGTGGGATTTTTGGCAAGAGCTCGACCTCCTTGGAAGGGTCGCCCCTCTTGTTGCTGCCTTGGAATGTGTGCCATGAAATAATACTATTGTTCGGGCACGATTTTTTGTTATGAAGTTGGACGTCTTGCTCTTAGTTGTTGTTTGACTGTAGTTTGAGGGCATTCCGAGCTGTATCGGAGAAGATACGTCCATTTCAGTGAGTTTTAATGTTGCTGGTCTGATTTTCTGTTAATACTGTTTTTTATCAGACTTAGTACTTTCAAGTATACTGCTGTTTTGAGCTCAATTTCTACATCATTCTCATATTGTATCAATTAGATGTTTATACTCTAACTCCTTGTTGCTATTGTTGAATATCTCTTGATGATTGTAGCTAAAACTCATTACTTGTAAAGCTAGTTAGTAGTACTAACAGCTGTTTTAATTATTGCTGCAAATTATATGTTTGTATACACTCCCACTGAAGAAGTGGTTTAGTTAAATAATTCTACTTTCATTCTTGTTTATTTCCCCCCACTGAACAAGTGGCAGAGCGGAATATATTCCCCCCGCTAAATAAGTGGTAGAGTGGAATTCATGGTCGGTTATCTACCTACATTGTATTTACTTTATTCATGGTCGGCCAACTACCTGCAGTAGCTTTGTATCTTCTTTCCAGTTGCTAATGATCCCTGGCACCATATGCTATCACCTCGCCCACATTGGGATCTTGGTGAGGGTTATTTTACAAGCTGGTTTATATTTGGAGCTAACGCTAATCAGTGGTTTTGTGCTGGTTTAATTGTGATAAAATTCAAAAAAAATTAAGGGGGAATATTACATCATCTTTTAACCTCATCAAACCATTGGTCCCTCCAAAAATTTATAAATTGGAGACCACTCCTAAACATTTCAACAATGAACTCTCATGCAACTTTATGTAGTTGGCACGAGCACTCAAATCTAACCATCCACAAGCACAACCACCTCTCCTTGGTGCAACAAGGGTTGGTTTTGGTAAGAGCTTTCATGCTTTTATCAATGTTTAATCAACTCTTATGCTTAATATGAGTGTTGCTTGTATTTTTGGTAGAATAGGTTAATATAATTTTAGCTTGTTCTTGCAAGCTCAAAATTTGCATGCACACAACTACTGTTAATGTTTTGATTTGTTACGATGGTGTTAAATTGGTCAACTGGATCCAAGACTAGTGCCTATCTAATTGGGCAACGAAGTCGTAATTCACTAATTGGAATACAAATTGAAATTACAAGAATTATGAGCTATGCATTTTATTTACACCAAGGATTATGAAATTCATAGCAAAGAGAAAGATCACCACAAAGCTTCTGATGTTTTCTGAATGCTATTACATTTGTCTAACTCAACATTACATTCGTAATAGAAAATTTTCCAAAGGAAAATCCTAGTTGTGTCATGGAGACATTTTGCTACATAAATCACCTGCAATATTAATCTTCTTTGATTCCACAGGCATGTACCCAACTAAGCGAATTGTATTGGCATTTTTGAACGCTTCACCACACTAGCAACCCTCAATTGTCTCCAGACCACATCGAAAAACCAACCTCTTCTGCAAAATGAACCAAAATCCTCCTAACCATTGTTGGGTGTCCAACCTTAAACTATGCACTGTAGCACCATCAAATCAACAACACAAAACCATTCTTGCCTAAAACGAGTGCCTTAGATTGAAAAGAAATTGTTGGAGCTAGGAGGAGTAATGGAGAGCAGATGGAGTAAATGCAGGTAGTTGGGAGAGCTCTCTTGCATTACATTTGGTGATCAAAACCCATTTAAAATGCTTTTCAATAATAATGGGTTTCCTTTGGTATCTATTTTGCCATCACACATTGGGCATATCACCAACCCCTTTCCTTAGATATCAACCTCTAAATAGTTGTCAACACTATGGACGTGAATTGAAACCATGTCGGGCCCTAAAGGTAGTTTGGGAACCATCGCAAACATCCACTGAAACTAGCTACCTTTTATCACTTGTCAAATGTATATTGGGAATTCGGAACCTTGGTGGAGGTTCTTGGTTCCCAATTCCTTAGAATGCTCTGATGACTTCAAAATCTCCTTGTGTCTCCATGTCAACCACATCACCAATTTTCAGAACCTACCAAGCACTCAGCTTAGCAATTTCCAAGTTGTCAAAGCTTTCCCGCCCTATTGGAACTCTCTTCATATAGATTTGTTTTAGTGTTTGGAACCTTGTCGAGAACCCAATGTAGTTTTGGAACCACCACAAAGCTCTAACAGCATTGCATGTTCCCTTTGTTTTTGCTCGTTGATGAAACCCAATGAAAGTCAAACCATTTTGGGGAACCTAGGGCAGTTCTAGCACCACCCGAACCTCTGAAAAATAGTAAATGCCCTTCCATTGTTGGACCATTGGGCCTCTCTTGACTTGCCCACCATGGGGACGGAGGTAAACAATACCCTGATATCCTAAAAGGACACGTTCTTCCATATATACATCGTGAGGGGAGGTAATGACTTACCACCCCAATGCCTCAATATGTAAATCACAAAATGCACATTTCGTCGAGGCACCTCCGTCGAAAATCCCTCACATCGAGCATCCCCACATGTATCGGACTTGGGATGAGAGTAAGGAATGCTCTGAAAATCCAAAAAAACCAAACACTAAGAAAAATTTGAGAACTAAAGATTAGGGTTGGGAAGCGAGGAAACAAGGGAACAAGAACCAAAGGAAGAACCTGAAACCCCAACACCCGACAAACATCGCACGTGGATTATAACAATTCTCCACGAGATGTATAGGACCTCACTATACTCCAATACCTGGGACGACAAAACAACCTATCTTGAAACCCTGCCAACACAAGAAAATATTAAATATTAAATGTAATATTAATGGTCATCTTAGCTTTATTTAGTCTTTAGTTTGCTTTAGTTAACGTTTAGTTAACTCTTTTAGTTTAGTTTTAGTTTGCTTTCAGTTACGTTTAGTTAACTCTTTCAGTTAACTAAATCTTCTCCCTAATTTGTAGGGTTTGTAAAGTCTATAAGAGCAAGACTCTTTTATAATAAAATCTATCTCATTATTTACCAAATTTACATGACATCAGAGCAGGTTAGTGAGATCTAAATTTTGGAAAAAAAATTCAAGTTTTTTTTAAAATAAAAAATTTGTGGGGCTTTTCTGATTGATTTCTAGGGTTTCTAAAAAAAATTTTAAACCCCTGTTTTAGAAAATCGAGGGTTTCAAAGCAGGTTTGAGGGTTTCAGGCACGGCGATTTTCGAAGGTTATTTTTTTTAGGAATAGCAGAAGATTTTTGGCGTCTGATTTTTCTAAGTTTTTCGACGAATTTTGTGGGTTTTTTACCCGCGTTTTTTTTCTGCAACTCCCGTGTCGTGTTTTTTGAGCAAATCGCGATTTTTTAGAAAGCTCGCATCTCTGTTTGCAGACCTCCTGCACTTGGTACGTTTGTCTTTATGTACACTGCGCGTCGAGTCTTCTCTATTCCGCACGTCTGTGGCAACTCGCACAACTTTGACAGCAGGATCTTTTTGGCTGAGGGTTTTGTAATTTCGTGGAGACGGCTCTGTATTTCTTCCGCCCACAACTGTTGTTTTTCTTTGCAACTCTCTTTTATGGTCGACCTGTTGTTATTCTGGGTTTTTAGGAGTATTGTTATTTGGGTGCGATTTCCAGATGTATTTCTTGTTTGTAGTGGCTAGGGTTTCTGCAAAGTCGGCCAGGGTTCTTTACCCTCTTTCCAACCGGATTTTTATTCCAATTACAAATTCTTTGTGGGTATTTTGAGATATTTTCTAGGTTGCCTCTTTTTTTCTGGGTACATCGAAATCCGTGTCTTGAATTTTGTGCCAATTTTTCTGAGGTGATTTTCTGATATTTCATGGCAGTTTGAAGAAAAAGTTTTTTTTGGAGCCAGTTTTGATAGAAATTCTAAGAAAAATAAAATTTTTGTATAGAGTTTTTGAATTTTTTTTTTTAAATTTATAGCGTTTTGATTTTTGAAAATCAAAGTTGTGCCAGCTAATTGTCCAGTGTTTTGCTAGCTGATCACAGAAGTTACCTCATTTTTCGTGCTTTGGAAAACGGGAGGGATGGTGTCTTTGTCCAATATTATGTTGGAAAGTTCGCAGAGGTTCAATGGAAAGAATTACAACACATGAAAGCAGAGGATGCTTACCATCTTCGAGTACCGATGTCTGGATGCGCTTATTCTTGGTATAGAAGTTTGTCCCACTACTACTAGGAAGGATCAGGAAAAGTATGATGGAAGTAATGGGGAGGCAGTCATGCTTCTCAAATTATATATCGCCGATGAGATGTTACCAGAAATACCATCTGGTAAATCTGTTGCGGAGATCTGGAAGCATTTGAAAGATTTTCATGAGACCTCAGACAAGGGAAGGGCTTTCTTTCTGAAGAATATACTCTTTTCTATTATGATGGATGACCAAGTGTCTTTGCAGGAGAACTTGATGAAAGTAAAAAATATTTGCGATCAATTGGAGGCCATTGGTCGTAAGATAGAAGAGGAGGATATGGTGGTAATCACTTTGAAAAGTTTGCCACGTTCCTACAAGCACTTCATCGAAACGCTCAACATTACATCCACCAATGTTGACTTGAAGTTTGATGAGATGTGCAACAAGATAGGTGGAAGAAGCAGTTTGGGAGCAGCAGTGAGTCTCCTATTATTGAACAAGCATTTATTGCCAAGGATGTTGGCAAAGGCAAGTCCACCCAGCATAAAGGACGAGGCGATTCGGAGGAGGGCTCCAAGAAGTCTTTTACTTGCCATTATTGTGGGAAAATTGGTCATATACAGAGGTATTGCAGAAAGCGGTTGGCTAATAAGAAGTCCAACGAGGAAGCATCTCAGCAAAGTGCTCACGTAGCAGAGCAGACTGAGCAAAAGGAGTCTGCACACTTTGCATTTTGATGACCATCACAATATGGGTAGACTTAGTTTTTTGTTTGTACGATGACCATTAAGGGAGGGTATTAAATATTAAATGTAATATTAATGGTCATCTTAGCTTTATTTAGTCTTTAGTTAGTCATAAGTTAAAGTTAACTTAGACTAAGCTTTAGTTTGCTTTAGTTAACGTTTAGTTAACTCTTGCAGTTTAGTTTTAGTTTGTTTTCAGTTACGTTTAGTTAACTCTTTCAGTTAACTAAATCTTCTCCCTAATTTGTAGGGTTTGTAAAGTCTATAAGAGCAAGACTCTTCTTTAATAAAATCTATCTCACTATTTACCAAATTTACAAAAAACACAAGACTAGCACTTATACTTAGCCAACTTTGGATTTTGACAATTTAGTTGATTCATTGAAGTATAAGGGGGAGAAACAACATAGCAGAAAAGGACATCTTTTGAACATATGGGACCCATTTAGGATGCCTCAAATTGATTATAAACAATGGGTCAAATATGGCTATCACACACAGAGTGGAAAGTGACTCAAGCAAAATTTTCTACTACAGATTTGAGTCCCCAACATGCAAATTTTCATTTATTTGTTTTCATTGTTCAAGTTAATTATTTTTGTACATCTCTCTGACTATAATAAATAAGAACTTTCCATTATTTGAACTTTTTGGGTGTTGCAATCATCTATACCCCGTGTCAATGTTCCCTGTTCCAAGGGGTATGTTCAGCCATAGAAATGCAAATGATAATGTACAGAAATAAGTGTATCAACATACTAAATATTCAGGAGGTCCGCTTTTTAGACCCATGCTGCTCTGAATTGGAATTCTATTACACCAGGCTTCAATAACCAGATGACAAAGGATACCATTGCAGGCTGGAAATACAGGAATCTTAATGTACAATGCAAATATACAATATATGATCATGGGAGAGACAGCAATTGTAAGTATTACTGGGTAAAGGATCCATTATATTGAATTTAAAAGGCCAATTCTGCACGAAGGATGTTTAACCCTAATTGATTACACCAACTTTGCAATTATTCAAATGTCTACAATTTTCAGTAGTATATATATATATATATATGCAGAAGCACCCATTTTGAAATCCATGTTACTCTGAATTGGCATTAAATTAAATCAGGCTTAAATAAATAGGTAGGATGACTAGTTAAAAAAGAGAACAAAGAATACCATTCTAGGTTGGAAATACAGGCATCTTAATGTGCAAGACATATAATCAAAATATATATAATACAAGGATGAGAGAAATGGGGAAAGGATCCATAATATTAAAAAAAAAGCAAATTCTGCAAGGAGGAGTTTAAACCTAGTTGTTTACTCAAACTTTGCAATTATTCAAATGTATATAAAAGAAGTTTTCAAAACTTCAAATGCATCCAAAACATGCAATGCTCAAATTTCTCAGATGATTTCAAGCAGACTTGCTTATTGCTCAAAATGATAAAATCTAAGAGTTGTTTAAGTTGCTCACCACAAATAAAGTCACTACTTAAGCCAACATCAGGAATAATACTCCGTATTCTTTCCACAAGTTCCAAATAAGCTTCTCGTGTATAACCCCGACGCATTCTTTCAAGAACGTTTGTGTTTCCACTCTGTGCTGGTAGATGAATACTTTTACAGATGTTATGTCGATCTCTCATCAGGTACAAGAGGTCATCAGGAAAATCCTTTGGGTGGGGAGATGTGAACCTGAACCGCATTTCAGGAAATTCAATAGACAAACGATTTAATAGATTTGAAAAGCGCAATCCAGTATCCTTCACCTTGCACATACTGGAAAAGCCTTCGCTAAAGTTCCAACTGTTTTCTGTTGATACCTCATTCTTCCCACTGAGGATAGATATATCATTATAACTGTTCACATTCTGGCCTAGAAGCATTACTTCTTTCACACCATGCTCCCAAAGCTCTCCAACCTCCCTCACAATGGATTCTACCGGCCGGGACCTCTCCCTACCTCGTGTGAAAGGGACAATACAATATGAGCACATATTATTGCAGCCACGCATTATCGATACAAATGCTGTAACTGAATTGCTAGCAATTCTTACAGGTGAAATATCTGCATATGTTTCCTCAAGGGACAAAAGTGTATTAACTCCTTTTTGACCATAATCTACAGCTTCTAGCAAGCGAGGTAAGTCTCTATAAGCATCAGGTCCACACACTACATCCACCATCTTATCTGCTTCAATTATCTTTTCTTTCAAACGTTCTGCCATGCATCCCAGCACAACAACCTTTGGAGGAACAACTGACCATGCTCGCCGTTTCTGAATGTTGGTTTTCCACTCCCTTTTCAAAAACCAAAAGTAGTTAAGCCTCTGCCACACCTTTTGTTCAGCATTTTCACGAATCGCACATGTGTTGATGAAGATGACCTCGGCATTCTCTGGTGTATCTACAACTTCTGTATATCCAGCACTTTTCATGATTGCCAGAACAATTTCCATGTCATTGACATTCATTTGGCACCCATATGTTTCATGATAAATGCGCCCTTTGAGGGACTTTTGTACAGCTGAAGGCCTGAGTTATCACAAAAAAAACATGGCAAGGCAATTTATTCACTGTAGAGAAGTTACATAACTTCATTTGGATGGAAAATATCTAACAGTTACATGATAAAATAAAGAAGCATGAAGATTAAATAGTCCATGAATAAATAAGAAAAGAAATTTCTTTTGAAAGAAAAAAGATAAATATAAACTGCAGAAAATGTCTAAGAAAAATTTGTTGGTTACTGGATCCGATTCTTCTCCTATAAGGAAAGCTTTGCAAAATGACATACATTTTAGCCTTAGGGAATGATTTAATTTTATTTTTGCAAATTATTTGATTCACAGATTGATGTAAATCCTTGCACTTCTAATATCGGTCCTACATGGTAATGCATAAAATACTAGCTTTTAGAATTAAAATTCTTCAATTCTCCAAAGGGAGTAATTTTTCTGTGTAAGATTCCTCTTGGCACCGGCAAAACAAATAATGAAATCATAGAAAACAGGCAAGAAGGGCACAAATATTAAGCAGGCAAGAAGATTTGAGTACACCTGCACACCCAGAGTTAGAAAGCACCTGCAAATTCAATGAAGTTTTTGAAGAACAAAGCTTCCAAACAAAAACTGTAATAATATGAATTATAGGTTGATATATGAGAGAGCTATGTCTTGCAACGAATTACAGGCTGATACATGAGAAAGCTACTGCAATGAAATTGACATGAGAGTGCTGTGCACAAAAGAATGCAATCTTTGCAAAGAGATGTCTTGCTGTGGAACTACTCTGCTTTCTGCCTTTGGATGTCACGCTGTTTATAGTAAGCACAGAAAAGACTAAAAATAGAATGTGAAGTGCTTCTGAAATGTTACGTGACAAAAGTCCCCCCAAGCGAAAAGAACCTGTTGCAATATGAAATTCATAAAAACACAAGTTTTCAAAAAACCATTAGTTTAGGAATCTTATTTTTTCTTATTATGCGATTTAGGGTTGTTTGGAGAGTTTTCTCAAATTTAAGAGAATAAATACGTAGCCCATCAGCAATTATTTTGGTTAGTGTATCTTGAGCATAGCCTAAGATTTCCTACACATCTTACAGTTTTGAATTCCAAGCAACTGTAAGAGAACTACACCTCCAGCTAGGTGACCTATTAGTTTTCAAGAATTTTAATGAAATTTTCTCCCAAACTGCCCCCAGGATTGAGCACAGCACAAATTCAGGGGAGAGGTTGGAAATGATATTTCAGGCAAAATTGTTACTGTACAAGCCCAAATTAATCTCAGAAATTTTGATCCCAAATAAAGCAAGAAATTGTAGATAATTTTCAATTCTCAAGTTTGGAATTTACTCCAAAAAGAAGTTAGAGAAAACCCTGTTTTTTAGGAAACTGGAGCTTTGTTCCAAAATCTATATGCTGCAGATTGCAAACAATGCAGAAAATTAAAGATGAACCCACAAAACAAATCTAAGATGCCAATGCCAGTGTCTCTCCATGTTTCCTTGACAGGGGAATGTGTTTTGGGGATGGGAAGTATTTTTTAAGACTTAAGCGATGGTGGAGGGCAAGCTATTATAAAATAATATATAAAAATCAAATATTTGAAAATTTAACTACAAAAAACAAAAAGACAAGTTGCAAAGTAAGTTATAACATTATATTTTCCATCAAAGAAAACAAATCTTAACATGTCTTTACCCCTAACTTGAGGAGAGATTGTACCATTGACCAAGACTCCACTATGTCAGATTACACAACCATCTACTTGATTACAAGACTCCACTGTTAAGAATCTGTAGGATCATCTCCTGCACCATTCGATGTCTCAATATCAGCCATGTTGTTTTCAAATATGATTAAATCTGTTGCCATTCATCATTTGAAGAAAAAAAAGAGTACCAGGCTCCAGCATTAGTCATCAAATGAATAAAGTAGATACACCAAAGCCAGACAAATTTTGAGAGGGTCATTTTATAATATTGATCAAGAGCCTCGGTGTGTTCCCAAGTAAGGGATACACAAGAATAGAACTAGATGATGAGGTTCACAAGTTGTAATGCCAATGTTGTGTGAAATCCAAGCATCTTCACTAAGATCATTATATTTACTTTCTAAATCATTTGACCATAACCATAGTAGCATTACTTAGAACTGAGATTGATTCAGCAAATCAAAAGGATAAATGGAATTCAATTACTTCAGATTTAATCCAACACAGCCCAAAACAATTTTTATTTTTTGTTTTTTAAAAACAAAGTGGGGATCTAGCAGCACCAGCCCCTAGAAGAGTTAAGGCACAATGCACCTCACAAGGTCCAAGGCAATGCCCTCATGCATTCCCAAATTCAAGCCTTTGAGGCCATAGAGACTTTCATGGTGCATGCACCATATTTTGTATTTTTATTTTTTTTAAATGTTGAATGACAACAGGAATTCTTCTTCCTCTTCCTCCCTTCCTCTATTCCTATTTTCATGATTGCAATAAAGCATGGGCTACAGTATTTATATGTCTTTTAGATTGAGGAGCTTGCTGAACCCCCCTATAGGTTTAGGGTTAGGGTTTTATGTTCCATTTTTTTCTTTTCCAATTTAAGTGTGTAGTCAGTTTGTTTTGACATGGGGGGCATCCTGCCATCCCTGAAAGAGTCAAGGAACATCCACACATCCCCCAGCCACACTAGGCATCCCCCTTGTAGAGGAGAGTCCAAAGGATATCCCACATCTGTGGGCCCACTCTGATGAATGGTCCTTTGGGGGCGCTACTCAGGTGAGTGGCAGGGGGGCATTTCATCCCATCTAGTCAGCCCCAAGACATCCCCATTCCAGAGAACAGGGTAAACCCTCAGGAATGTGTCTCCAAGAAACACTGTCCAACACAATCTACATTATGCTAGAAAGTCACTTTCTGTGTGTAAACTTTTTCCAATTCATAATGTCTAGGTATATGGATCACAATTCAACTTCAACAACAAATTTTAATATCCCAAGAAAAACATTAAGAAAACACAATTTGATTAATATTTAATATTTAGTAATTAATTTGATTAGTGAAGCTAACTGTGAGAAATTATTCAAGTGGATTAAAATTGGACATATATCATAAAACATTCTTTGGGAATATTACAATGGTATCAGAGTTTGATCTTGCCAGCCTATGAGATTTTCTTCTGGTGCATGTCAAGTGACAGAGCCAGTAGGTATCAGCAAAGGGAACTTAGAAAAACTCAACATCAATTTCCCAAGAGCAAAGAAACAAAAACTCTTTTGAAATTTGAGGTAGAAGAAGTAAATATAGAAAGAGAGAAGGAAGCTTCAGAATATCCTGTAGATAAGTTTGAAAGGAAATTTAACCTTTACTAGATATGATGGGACAAATGTTACATATGATGCATAACAACCAAAAAATACCAAATAATGCAGTAAATTCCAATAATCAAATTAGTGAGGAATGTTTTGATGAAGCCAATAACAATAACGCCGGTATTGACATGGTGTGATGGTTTATAGGTGGCATTATTGTTCTTGCCACCATGGTTCAAACCCCGTTGGGGTGGTATTGTTGAATGATTGTATCCGGTTCATAGCTCCGGTCAAAAGCGTTTACCCCTTGAATAAAAAAAAAAAAAGCCAATAACAATAACCATAATAAACAAAAAAGTCACACACAAAGAACCATGCTTAGGTCTATTGATAGACCTCCTCATCCTACTTTCATTTAGAGGGAAGAAATCCCTATGAGGGAAGCACAACACCCAATGCAACATGATATTCATGCCATGTATGCAGAATATAGATATCTCCCTCCAAAGATTCAAAAAGCAATGTCTCTTGCTAATTACATAACTATGAGAAAAAATAAAAATGGACCAAGAGTCGAACCTAGATCTCAAGCAAGACAATATAACCATCAGCAAGTTTTAGGGAGGCTATCACTATCTACATTGATGGTTCTGATAAGTGTGCTTCTCATGGCTAGGAGCAAAAGCTAGACACATATTGTAATGTCCCCTTTTTGGATATACTTAGATTTTGCCCTAAAATCACAATTTCAATGGAAAGTAAGGAGTATATCTTATTAAGTTACAACTTCCAATAAACTCCGATTTTAACCCTACAATAATGTTAGCCAATAATTCAAAAACAATTAGTTGCTCATTTGTACTGTTTACAACATCCATTAAATTAGTTAACAATTATAAGGCTCATTGATCTTTAAAACAGATAAGAACTATCAATATAGATTCAAAGTTATTATCCACTCTAATAATTAACCATTGGGAAGTTTGGAGATGAAGCTGCAATAGAATGCCCGGAGTATTTCCTCTTTCTAAGCCCAAGGATGGCTAGGCAACCCCCCTAACCCACTAATGGCAAACACACGGGCATCCATTAGGGGTGGTCTACTTAGCATGAAATCTCCCTCTCTCTAAGCCGAGGGCGGATAGGCAACCCCCCTAGCCCACTAATGGCAGACACACGGGCATCCAATAGGGGTGGTCTACTTAGGATGAAAAGTCTATCCCCTTTGTACTTCCGTCTCTTCTTCCCATGATTGATTGTAGAGGAGTTTAATTATAATAGGGATTGGATGGGAAACATGATAAGTCCGCCTAAAGCTATCCCAACTAAGCCCAAGAGTGGATATACCATCCCTCTTGGCCCCAAGTGGCAGACATCCAGTCATCCACATGGGGTGGTCTACTTGGTGGGTAAACTTGTATCTGCATTCCCTATCAATGCTGCCTTATCCAATTCCATAGAGATTAATAAACATATCATCATCCACAATATACATTATAGTGCATACACAATGCTTTGCTAAAATATAAACTCCTATATTATAAGATGCAAATATATTAATCTTTGCTGACTTCTGCCCTTGCCTGCTGAGTGCAGATAATTATGTTTGATCTGCTCCAATTGCCTTGTTGTCCGATCTGTTCTTAACATTCAAAAGATATTGTTAGTGTAGATCAAATGAATAAGAATCTATTATCCCTATTCGTATTAAAGAATCATAATTACCTATAAGGCTCAATAATTGCTGCAAGCATCATTATTGCATAACCATATATATATATTCAACTTACTTCCCTTATTGATTGATTGTTTATCTTCATCTATCTCTCACTGAACTATCTTCTTCATACATACTTCTTGCTATCAATCCCTTAATAGCTGTTGTATTTCTGAATGCAGATTATTCTTTATTTCTGATTGCTGCCATCTTTTTATATCTGCCTTCCAACTCAGAATATATTCCTTTGTATATTCTGAAATATTGATTGCCTGATTGTAAAATGTATTTCTGATGATTATTCCCTGTTTTTATCCTCTGCTGCTCTTCCGGATTTCTGACTGTTTTCCATATATTGATTCATATTTGCTTTTCTAAACGCAGATGCATTCCTGCCTATCCTTCCTTCCCTTCTTCCTGGAATATGATCTCCTTTTATATCCCCAAGGTGGGAAAAGACATGACCATTCACTTTGCTCTTCCCTTGATTGATCACTGCCCTTTCAAAACCAATCGATGCCTTATGAATCACTTTGCTGGGGTCAAGGGTAATCGCTACATTTAACTAATGAATTCTATTGCTGCTTTTTTTTTTAAACATAGACTTAATTCTCATCGCTGGACCTTAATTACTTTCCATCGAAACCTTCATTCTGCTGTATTGATCACTGCTTGTATATCATCCCCTCATGATCCAAGCACTGCCTTAGTCCTTCAACTTTATTAATTATTAATTATTTCAAGTGGGTCCCATCATTGTCTTAAAATAAGTTTTACTGTCTTTTATTAGAATTGCTGCTTTTAGCTGTTAATCGCTGGTCTTCACAATATTAAATCGCTGCAGCCTTTTAAAGATTCTTATTTATTACTTTTAATATCTTCCTTTACATGAATCGCTGGCTGCTTATTTTCATAATGGTATTTCCTTTTACTTATTTTATGTTTATATTAATATATTTATAAATTGAATTTTATTGTAAATACATATATGTTTATATCCTTCAAGGAAAATTACCCAATGAAGAGTACAAAGTAATGGAAGAACTTATCCTATATAAGAATAGGATATTCCTTGTGCCCAACTCAAAAATGAAGGGAAAAATCCTTAAGAGATACCATGACAATCCATTACCAGGCCACCAAGGATACTATAAAACCTACAAACAAGTAAGGGAGAGATACTCATGGAAAGGCCTCAAGAAAGATGTACTAAAACACGTACAGGAATGTATGACTTGTCAAAAAAACAAAACTAAGCAATGTCATCCAACAAGACTTCTACAACCTTTACCCATTCCAAATAAAAAATGGGAAAGTATCTCAATGGACTTCATAATAGGATTGCCCAAGGTTCAAGGGAGGATTGCATTTATGTCATAGTGGATCGCCTTACCAAGTACGCCCACTTCTTCGTGATATCCACAAAGTATCGGGCTCCCCAAGTAGCGGAAGTATTCTTTAAAGGGATCTTTAAATTACATGGTCTACCATGAAATATAGTTAGTGACTGAGATAGTCGATTCCTTAGCCAATTTTGGCAAGAGCTCTTCCGCTTAGCAGGGACTGATCTTACACCCAGTACAAGTTACCACCCTCAAACGAATGGACAAATAAAATCGTTAACAAGTGGTTAGAGGGATATTTGAGGAATTACATCACTAGCCAACAAAACGCATGGGTAAGATGGTTACATCTTGGTGAATATTGCTACAACACTACTCATCACATGTCAATCAAGATGAATCCATTCGAAGCATTGTATGGTTACGAACCAACCTTCAGAAGTTTGATTTCACAAGAAAGCCAAGTACCAAGGGCAAAGGATTTTGTGCAACAAAATATGGATATTATGAACACCCTCAAGGACAAATTGCATCAAGCACAGAATCAGCAAAAGATCTATGCTGATCAGAACCACACTGAGAGGACATTTGAAGTTGGAGTTAGTGTTCTTACGGCTACAACCATACAAAAAGTCATCCATCAAAATAAGCGGAGTAGAAAAACTTAAGCCCCGATTTTATGGGCCTTATAAGATCTTAAGGAAGATTGGTGAAGTAGCTTACGAATTGGAATTGCCCAAGAACAACCATATTCACAACATCTTTCATGTGTTCAAATTGAAGAAGGTGTTAGGGCAGCAAGTCACCCCATGTTTAGAGTTACCCCCACTTGACAACGAGGGCAAACTAATCTTGGAACCTGAAGCAATTCTCAACATGAGAGAGAAGTGACTAAGGCATAAGACTATCCTTGAATTTTTTATCAAATGGAAGGAGCTACCCGAGGAAGATGCTACAGTGTTCCACGGAGTTTCGGGGACGGGGACGGGGGGACGGCGGGGGACGCGTTTCCGAGATGGGAGACGGGGGGCCTAATTTTGGGGACGGCAGGGGGACGGCGGCGGGGGGGTGGTGGGGGAGCGGCGCTGAAATACATATAGTACTTTAAAAATTAGTTATAAAAAGATGTATAACAATATAGTTATATAACTGTAGAAGCCTAAGGAATAAGTAAAGTTAACACATAAAAACAAAACTTAAAACTTAAAAGTTTAAAGTTTAAACACAATAACACATTGCAATTATATATCATTTCATTGAACTAGTGAACCACTGAACATTGAAAATCAAAATGAAAATATAGACATTGGAAAATGCAACAAGAACTAGATGTTTCATAATTTGAGTTTCATAATCACGATTCATGAATCATAATTACAATCAACTATCCCTGTATCATCAATGTTCAAACTTCAAAACTTCAAAAACAAAGTACAAAATAGTAAATGCTAATAGTAAATGGCTCCAGGCTAATGGCCTCATGCCTCTGGAAGTCTCCTAGAAGTTTCCTTCGAGTCTCCCAGATTTTCCTTGGAGTCTCCTAGAAGTTTCCCTTGAGTCTCCCAGAAGTTTCCTTGGAGTTTCCTTGGGTGGAGGGGACTTCTGGAAGTCTCCCAGAAGTTTCCCTGGAGTCTCCCAGAAGTTTCCCTGAAGTCTCCCAGAAGGGGACTTCGGGGGGGACGGCGGGGAAACGGGGGGACAGCGGAGGGACGTTTCCTAGGCGTCTCCCCGTCTCGGAAACGTCCCCGTCTCGGAAACGGGTGGTTTTTCCGGGGGGACGCGTCCCCGTGGAACACTAATGCTACATGGGAAGGAGAAGAGATCTTCAACCATCCAAATCTAAAATTGCTTGAGGGCAAGCAAACTTAGGAGGGGAGGACTGTCATGGCCCCGCAAAGATAAACCAGATCGTTGGAATCCAATCGCTCAAGTAGGAGTCAACCCGTATCAATAGGAAGTCAATCAATTAATATTAAAAGATAAATAATTATCATACAGCAAACTAAGGAAGGCACAGTGATTAAACAAGGATAATATTAATGCAATTAATTATCCTAAAGTTGGCAGCAATTAGTCAAAGGATTGGGACGTGTCTTTTAAATGGAAACATGATATGAAGTGTCCATCCCGGGTGAGAAGTATAAGAGCGGGCCATTTGAATGCAAGGAGGGCATCGATTGCTAGAGAAAGATACATTGGACGAAAGAGAGAGCACAGCAGGTGAAAGAGGACCCGTATAATCCACACAGCAAACTGTTATATCAGAAATATATCCATCATTGGGAGATATCAGAAATATATACAGAATCAGGAATAAAATAGATATAAGCATATAATCAGGTGTATTTCTGCTATCTATCATCCTACATTTATATAAACATGATCCTGCATAATTAAGGAACATTAGATGTGTAATTTTTGCAAGTAATTATATATATATGCATATTGCTCATAAGTTCATAAAGAAAGTTTTCTTATAATTAAATCAGAATTACATTGACTGTCTGAAACCCACCCTGTGGGAAGGGCCAGGAGTGAAGTGGTAGAAGCCAGAAGCTCACTTGCGACCTCCGCCCAATTCCTCAAGAGGGAAGGGCCAAGGGTGGAGTGGTAGGAGCCAGAAAGCCCACTTGCGACCTCCGCCCAATCCCATAGGATGGCAAGTGTCTTTAGGGGTTGTAACATTGATGGGGAAAGCAAGTACAAGTCGCCAAGGGGGAGGGTTGTGGTATACACCCTCTTAGGCTTGGCATATGCCTTCGGGCGGACCCATCATGTCCCTTCTCCTAGTTTCCTAATATGTGCATTACTGATAATCTATGAATGTGATGCAATTGTCTCATCCTAACAAGTGTTAGTTTTATGATCAGATTTAATGCACAGAAAATTAACTCAAAAATCAGATACAATAACACAGCAGATACCCTGGGAAAACCCTCCTCTTGAGGGAGAAAAACCCAGCAACAATATATCACTTATATATTGAATCACAACAAGAATATCTCCTTTACAATGAGCCCAATAATGAGGCCAAGAATAGCATCACAATCAGATGCAAATACAGAAACTATGTGATGCAATCTGCTGATAATGATCTCAGCCTTCTACACAACAGTCGATCTGCACTTGATACAAACTTGCACTTGAGTAGACGAACTATGAATGGATATCGAATGAATGACAAATGAAGAAGTCTCATCGAACATATATACACAATGAGGAGAGAGATGTGACTCTTCATAATCAGCAAGTCAGCCTCTCCAAAAGTCGTGTCTCTTAAATGCAAGAGGTCAGCCACATAAATTCACGCCCCTTCATAACAAATCGCGCCCACATTAAACATGATGTCAGCCTTAGCAAGGAGATCGGGCCGCTTCATTAAATCGCACCTCCACAATAGATAGTGCCTCTTCAAGATAAATCGCTGACTCTATAAATTAAATAGCTTTAGGCTATTATTTAATTTATCATCTTGTCACAAGGAGATCGCTGGAAGTGGAGACTGACGCTGCAAACATCAACACTCCCTCTCAGCTAGGGAGAACACTTCCAGCTGCACAAGACATATCACCTCATCATGATGTCTACCACAATGGCTACAACCATATGTGGAAAAGAACAGATATCACCTCATCGTGATATCTACCACAATGGCTACAACCATATGTGGAAAAGAACCAATATCACCTCATCGCGATATCTACCACAAAGGCGCTACAACCATATGTGGAAAAGAAAGATATCAATTATCAGTGATAATGATATCACTCAACGCGATATCAACCATAATGGCTACAACCATGTATGGTATGTACTAGTGTTCATCACTGCGATGTTGTCACCTCAACATGACTTTCACCATGACTCTTCTAGAGAAACACAAGTACAAGAAAATCATCACGCGACTCTCACGTGATGCTGTCATGGAGTCACACACATGACATCCACCATGGCTCTCCCAAAGGTGGAACAAGGGCTTTCACCTCAAACTTCTCTTTGCAGAAGAATGCATTAACAAGGGATTTCACCTCAACTTCTCTCACAGAGAAGAACTCATTAAAGAGGATCACTGATACTGAGACTCTTCGGGCCACAAAAGTCAGATTCTTCCACCATACCAAGCTTATCTCAAAGTACACAAACTTTATCCCCGAGAGAGGCTTGGTGAGAATAAATCACTGCCCCGCCATCAATGCCGTATATACCTCAATTGTAGAGTTTCTTTTCTCAACACATATTCCCTGATATAATGGTATTTGATCTCAACATGCTTGGTTCTGGCCATGAAATAAGATTGACAGTAAGGTTTTTTCACAAACCGTTATCACAATGAATGATAGTAGGCTCCATTGATTGTCCAAATGAATCCTCAACATGGCTTTACGGCCATGATCACAGTCAGCCACACAAGCCGCAATATACTCGGGCCCCATCAGACTCACGTGATGATCGCCTACTACACCAAGAAATCATAGCAGATCCCAAATTGAAGCAACATCCAGAGGTGCTCTTCCGATTAGTAACACTCCCTGCCCAATCAGAATCAGTATAACCATGCAGCTCCAAGTCCACATCTGAAGAATATCTCAACCCATATCCAACTGTGCCACGCAAGTATCTCAGGATATGTTTTGTTGCAACAAGATGTACCTGCCTCGGTTCACACATGAACTGACTAAGTGCACTCAGTGCATAGCAGATATCAGGTCTAGTGTTAACTAGATACATCAAAGATCCAATCAACTGCCTGTACATAGTAGGATCCACCAGATTTGAACTAGCTGCAGCCTCCTTAAGCTTCTGAAAATTGGTTTCCATAAACCAACATAAAGAACCAAGATCAACTAGATTACCATCTTCTTCAGGTTCAGTAGGCTACCTTTGAATCTTCAAGCACTTGCATCAACCTTCTGACCTCATCGACCAAGATTGCCTGCAACGCTTTGCCTTAGATAAATGTTTTCCAGTGCACACCTCTAGTATTGTAGAGAGTTCAAGATCATCCTTCTTGACCTCATCCTAGATCACTTTATTCTGAATGGGCTTGCGGAGCTACCAATGACAAATCCAAATGACAGTCTTGTGCAATTCTAATCTCAGCAGCTGAAGAGGTCTTTCAAGGATTTAACACTTAGCCTTGCAACACTGCAACCTTCACTGCTTCTCAGTGAGTCACAGGACTCCCTCTTGATCCCTGCTTCAGAGATTGCAAAGAAGACTTTTGGAAGTGAACTCCCTCTAGCCACCAACTCAGTCCCATGGCTGCAAGTTGTGACTTCACGTTTGATCATTTCTTTGGTCGGCATAACTTCCTTACAAGATGCCTCAAGTTTTTCATCACTAAGCAATCTCTCATCACCTTCATGCTCCTAGAACTGTCCTGGAAGCATTTTAGAGAGAGATTACTAACAGTTTATAACTATCCAAAGAAATATCAAGGCTAGAATCATACAAGGTTTACTATGACAAGTTATAGCATGAACACATAAAAGTATTATGAACAATATTAAAAACATAAATAAGTAAATCAACCTATAAGAGAAATATATCAAAAAAAACATAATGAAGGAATAAAGAACTTATCTTTATTGAATTTTGATATAACTCTTCCTTCCATCTTTTACTCCTCTTGAGAGTGCTAAGCTCAGCACAACAAAAGACAATCTGAACAACTACAAATTTCTTGAATGCATTATCCAGTTAGCATGTAGAACCAACTCTCTCCAAGAGTTCAAGGCTCTATCACAGTTCATGCATTAGAGAATGATATCGATGTGACCAACTAATCACCATCGAAATTGCAATTCTCTTTTTATTTCAGAGTCACACTCAAAAATCTTCACAACCAGCATGAAATAACCTCTTTTAAATATTTTCCCGATGAATGTACTATCGACGCAGAAGATATGTCAGCCCCTCAAGCATTTATCAGCACACAACCTTCACGGGCTTGAACACAAAGCCCATGACTTAGAATAGAAATCTCCCTAGAATCCTTTCCTCGAGGAGAGATCCCATCCACATCCTAAATGAAGCATGCTGATTAGGTTTGTAGGGTACCTTGTATATGACCAAACTTGTCACAAGAAAAACATTGACTTTGGAGAGGTCCCACTTTCTTCTTGGAATGCAGAACACCTGATCAGCTCCCTTTATCTCTATTCCTCTTGAAGTATCCTTTCTTTCCTCCTTTTCCTTTCTTCTTCGAGGATTGAGCAGAAAGAACATGAATGTCTTCATTTGTAGAGCTTCAACCAATACCTCTCGTAGCCAACCTAGACTCTTCTTGAATACAATCTACCCTCAAACGATCAAACTTGGGAAGTTTCGATCTTGCACTGATTCCTTGAATGTAAGACTCCCAAGATGAAGGAAGACAATTAAGGGCAAGCATGGTCAAATCCTTGACATCAACAAAATGACCAATTGAAGAGAGTTGATCTCTCAATTCGGAAATCTTCATGAAGTAAGCAATGACAGATTCTCCTTCCGCCATCTTCACATGATGAAGTTGTTGCTTCAATGCAAGTGCACGGCTTGTGTTGTTGATCTCATAATCTCCTCCAAAGACTTAAACATCTCCCTTGCTGTCTTCAACTTGGAGACAATAGGAACAATATGATCCTTCACGGAATCAACTAACATCTTCTTCGCCTTGATATCTTTCTTCTTCCATTGAATCTTCTCTTCCTCATCAGCAAGCTCGGAAACTTTGCTCTCCACGAACTCAGCCAATTCACTTTCTTCCAAGGTGAGCATAATTCTGAATCTCCAAGATGTGAAATTAGATGCTCCCTCAAGTCAATCCTCAAGCTTAAGACCGATCACCATCTTGACGAAGAGATAGAAGTAAACAACGATGAGAAAGAGAGTAAAGAGTATGGCTGTAACAACAATCTGATCAAGATCTTCTTCAAACCCGCTCTGATACCATGTTAGTTTTATGATCAGATTTAATGCACAGAAAATTAACTCAAAAATCAGATACAATAACACAGCAGATACCCTGGGAAAACCCTCCTCTTGAGGGAGAAAAACCCAACAACAATATATCACTTATATATTGAATCACAACAAGAATATCTCCTTTACAATGAGCCCAATAATGAGGCCAAGAATAGCATCACAATCAGATGCAAATACAGAAACTATGTGATGCAATCTGCTGATAATGATCTCAGCCTTCTACACAACAGTCGATCTGCACTTGATACAAACTTGCACTTGAGTAGACGAACTATGAATGGATATCGAATGAATGACAAATGAAGAAGTCTCATCGAACATATATACACAATAAGGAGAGAGACGTGACTCTTCATAATCAGCAAGTCGGCCTCTCCAAAAGTCATGTCTCTTAAATGCAAGAGGTCGGCCACATAAATTCACACCCCTTCATAACAAATTGCGCCCACATTAAACATGATGTCAGCCTTAGCAAGGAGATCGGACCTCTTCATTAAATCGCACCTCCACAATAGATAGTGCCTCTTCAAGATAAATCGCTGACTCTATAAATTAAATAGCTTTAAGCTATTATTTAATTTATCATCTTGTCACAAGGAGATCGCTGGAAGTAGAGACCGATGCTACAAACATCAACAACAAGTATATATGCATATTGGTGAATGTTGTTCATGTGGTGAATGCAGGGTTCAATCCAAGATTACATCATCAAGGAGATATTTATTTGATAAGGTGAAAACCCTAACTCTAAATTGTGTAATTTGTGATCAATAGGCAAATTCTAGGGCAAATTAGGATAAGGGACATTACATAATCTGATTGAATTATGGATTCACCAATCTCGTTAATCCATTGGTAAACTTTATGAATCTTGTTAGAATGTAGCACTAAGTCCACGTAATATTAGATTTTGCCACCCGTAGAATAAATATACCTCTTTTAAAAATGAATACGAAAGAATAAATAATAAATTAAATAATGACAGCTCCGTAAATAAGGATCTTTAAATATAAATTTTGATGAGGAACAAATCTAAATAAGAATTTCATCTTGTTTGGACGCACAAGCTCATAATACTTATGAAGTGGCAAATAAAATTTAAAAATAAAGTAACCAGATTTTGAGTGTAAGAAGATGGGAAATTGACATGACTTTGTGGGTCATTAAAACAAACTTCTTTTTTCAATGTAGTGTGATATGCGCATGGCTCCAGAACCAAACCAATATAAATATATATTTGTAATGG
>VDFB02272939.1:0-29596 GCA_007258455.2 Sequoia sempervirens | reverse complement strand
CAATATTTTTTTTATTTTTTGAGATATGAATGAAAACTACCTGTAGCAATGCAATACCAGCAACTCTAGAATATGACAAAATGCTTGAACATCAACAACAAAATGCAAGGAAACTCAACTACAATGCTAAACAACCCAACTACAATCTAATTCTCAACTTGTTGCTATCTTTCAAGCAAGAAGATGAGCCAAGTGCTAGGAGGTATGCTTTCCTCGAAGCTTGCCTGAAGACATTCCAGCAGCATAACAGTATGGTAGATAGAAGATACCAAATGAAGAGCTGAGGCCTGAATATAAAGACTTGAGGAGAACCATCTAGAAGCTTCAAGAAGGGCGCCCAAATTCAAATTTGAATTCAACACTTTTCCCTCCAAAGGTGGCGTCCTTTTCTCATAATATAATATTTCACCTTTTTATAAAAATAAATCTTTCCTTCAAGTAGGCATCCCCCTTCTCCAACCCATAATTTGGCCTTAAAATATAAATTAACTCCTGATGAGACATTCACCCATAAAGTCCCCCTTTTTAAAACAACATAAAGTTGTAATGCTAGGCCAAGGGGTTATAATATTAAAATATAACATTATAATATGAAAATACTTATCTCTCCATAAAAATTGCACCAAAAGGCCAAAAATCCCAATACCAACTGAACTGGTTGAAGAAGAGAGCCAATCGCACTGTAGCCAACAGGACCACTGCCAGAAATAGAATTTACTAAAAATAGTAAATTCATGAAGTTGCTCGAAACACCAAACAGACTATACCACTGCGAAGCTCTCTGAAAACCCAGAAAGAATCCGCAATCCAATTTCCACACTTCAAGCAACCACCTCCTCAAAATAGGAAACCCTAATTTCACCCTCTGAGTAGCCTACGGGTCTCCGAAATAGGCCAACGGTCAACTGAATCGATCACAATTGAGAAGGGGACATTACAATTTCCTTATGATAACACCTATACTTGCGATACTCATGATATCAACATTATTTAGTCTACAGCGAAATGGTTGGAATCTTAAGCATCCCACGTTGGCACATAAAGTCTGATGGGATTCCATTCAACAATAGTCTTATGATCGAGCTTTCTATTTGGGATATAATTACCATATGTTTCCATCACCGGAATGGTTAAATAAACACAAGCAATTTTTATTAATTAAACTGGATGATATTATACAATATGAAAAACAGATAGTTATCAGGCTATCTCATCAGATATCAACTTGTATTTCCACCACGGTATTATGTCTATCGCTGAATATAGAAGACGTCTATGTTTCTCATGCCGCCTAGAGTTTATTGGAAACTATATCCGTCTCTTTCCCAATGATAATATACTATTATTCATCCGCTGTAATTATCGCTTCAGTCCCATATCTTCAATTGGTTATTGGGATCCTATATTATCGTGAGTTTATCTTCAGTGTGGTGGCTTTTATCAAATTGCTATATATTGGACGTGGTAATCACAATTACAGAAATATATTTTCCCAATGTTAAGTTAAGCATTTCTTAAGCCACCACATTTCTCTACAATGTGCAAAGACCCGATGAAAGATAGTCGATGTGAAGAATGCATACCACTAGAATTATAAGAAGAGAAGTTCCAACATCGTTTGGAGGCGATGAATATAGGATGATTAAAGTGTAGCAATCAATAAAGCAGCAATGCTTAGAGATGGTTATTATGCATATAAGATAACAAACTCATATAAGGCAAGGGATAATGTTAATTATTCCTAACACACGATTTATCAATTAGTAGTGTTAACATAATACAAAAGACACACCCCTTGTCAAATAAACATAATGAAAGGTTATATCCTTTGACCATGTCATGGATATAAAAGGGGGGAGCATGGAAGAGAATGAAAATATAAGTGTTGATGTTCATGATGCAGCGTCAGGGGTATTATTCCAGCGATATCATCATTTGAAATAAAATAAAATAATAGCTTAATGCTATTTAATTTATATGAGATGTTTATCTTGAAGAGGCGCAAATATTTATAAGGTGCTAATTATATGTTAAGACTACATTATGAAGAGGCACGGTTTTGTTTTTAAAGAAAAGGCACGAGTTCTTATGATGTCGACCCACTTCCTTTGGACGTGATTCTTCTTGGAGGCCGACCTTGGGATTAAATGAAAGGATGCGTCTCTCTTTCCCTCTCATGTATATATATTCATTAAGTTCGTTCCATTCATTCATTCAGTTTCGTTCGATCATTGTCTTATATCAAGTGCGAATCCATTAGAAGGAGCAGTGTGAAGTTATCATATGCAAAGTGGGATCATTGTTGAAGTACTCAGTTCTGAGATAGCAGATTGATATAATAGAATCTGTGATTCTATCATTCATTGATACTTATTCTGGCCTCTCTCATTGGCCTAAATTGTACAAGTGTTCTCTTCAAGATTTATATATATAAGAGATATATTGGTGCTGGGTTTTTCTCCCTCAAGAGGAGGGTTTTCCCAGGGTATCTGCTGTGTTATTGTGTCTGATTTGAATTAATTTTCTGTGCATACAATTTGATCATTAAAATTTACATGGTATCTGTTGTGACCTTTTCACACATCACCCCATTGCCGATGGGGACCCCCAGTTGTCTGCTAGTTTTTAGGGTTTTGTCTCCTTGCAACGGTTTTGTGAGGTCACCTTATTGAGAGTTTCAAGTCAGTTTGCCGAGAGTTACCTGAGCCAAGTCAATAATCCATGCTTGAATTAGTGCATAGACGTCATGGAAGCGCTCAGAAGGCCTAGGAAACGAAGATCGCCTGTGAATTTGGCCAATTCTGAGACTTCCTACTTTTTAGGAAATTTTGCTTTTTCGTTTTTTCATTTTTGGCATTTTTGGACCAAACGAGGTTCCCTATTTTTTAGGGTTTTGCTTTTTCTATTTTTAGAAAGTTTCTATTTTTGGAAGCGTCTCGAATTCCAAAAATCAATTCAGAAGTTCGAAAAAATCGAAAAATCACTTGAAAAATCAAAGAGAAAATTGAAAAATCATTGAAAAATCTGGAAAAATAAAGTAAAAAGCATGAAAAATCAGACCAAAAAAATAATCAAATTCTGGAAAAGTCAGTCCAAAATCAGTCAGATCTGAAACAAAATCACAGAAAAATCAACTCAAAAAGAATGGAATTCATGAGAAATCTGGCTAAGTCTGAAGAATTCGCCACTATGAAGCTAGCCCTTGAAAAGAGGGACGAAGGAAGGAATGTCTGGAAGTCTTCAAAGTCCGCCCAGCACTAAGGAAGGAATGTCCAAGACTATCCAAAGTCCGCCCCGACTTTGGCAAGGCATGCTCAAAGTCCGCTAGCCTTGAGGAAGCATATCCAAAGACTCTCTAAAGTCCCCCTTGCATGTCCTAGCCTCCTCCAAAGTCCGCCAGCCTCAAGAAGGGAGTGTCAAAGATTCTTCAAAGTCTGCCATACACTTGAAAGGAAGTGCCAAGAGGTTAGAAAGTCCGCCACACACTTGCCAAGAGGTTGGAAAGTTCGCCTAGGCACATGGGAGAAGAAAAAAATCAAAAATTTCACTAAGTATTGGTGCCTAGTAAGGAAAATTTCAAAAATTTGCCTAAGTGTAAAAGCCTAAAAAGGTGGAGAATCGAAATTTTGGCTAAGTGTTGTGACATTTTCAAGAGATAAAGTGTTAAGGTAAGTGCTAAAAGGTTTGGAAGTCCGCCACGTTCAAAGAGATGATGTCCAAGACCATAGAAAGTCCACCCTCACCTTGTCCAAGTGCTTTGAAAGTCCGCCATGGTCTATGAAAGGGAAAATTTACAATTTTTGCTAAGTGTTTGGTGCCTAGTCAAGAGAAATTCGAAAATTTGCCTAAGTATAGAGGCCAAAGGATGAAAAATTGAAATTTTTGGCTAAGTATCATGACATTATCAAGAGGAAAAGTGTTAGAGTTTGAAAGGAGAATGCTAAAGAAAATTTGCTATGGCATGTGGAAAGTGGAAAAGACTTTGGGAAGTCCGCCTAGGCCAAGGCAAAGAAAAAAATCAAGTGTGCCTAGCATGAAAATGGAAGAGAAATTAATTCGCCTAAAGTTTGGATGTCTAGACAAAATTGGATAAATTTGGTCAAGAACACAGAGAAATGCACAAGGCAAAGAGGTATGAAAGTTCGCCCTTGGCTAAGGGAGATAAAAATTTTGTCAAGCGTCAAGGAAATTTGCCTGATAAGGACATCCAGACAAGGACTTTGCCTAGAAAAATTTGTCTGAGCGAGAAAAAAATTGACTTTGGCAGAAGAAATAAGCTCAGTGCAATTAAAATTTTGCCTCGGCAAAGAAAAATAAGGATCTGGCATAACATTTATCGACGGAATGGCTTAAATTTTGACTTGGCTAGACGAAATTGGGAATAAAATTGGAAAATAAACTTTTAGCCAAGAAAATGAAGAGAAAAATCAAAATAGCCATGGGTCCAAAACGAATGGGTTGGAATAAATTAAAATATTTTAATATTTTAATAATTTATTTCCACTACTTAGAAATTTAAATGACCTTGGACAAAATAAAGTTTGCCAGAGATGTTTCAGAAGAAAATAAATTATGCCAGGCAGAGATAAAATCCAATAGGCAAAATTAAATTCGCCATGATTTTTTTTTGAAACTTGAAAGGTCGAATTTAATTGAATATTTAATGTTTTCTTTCAAAATTCGAAAAATCAAAGATAAAAATTAAGAAAAAAAATCGAATTTTTGAAGATCAATGAGATTTGCCTGGATAAGCTCGAGACGGATTCTTTTCGAAAAATAAAGGAAACTTGCTTGTTTGAACAAAAGAAAACAAATCGAGATCGAGAGAGAAGATGGCAGTTGCTAAAACAAATCAAGCTCTTCAGCATTATAATGAGTTTCAGCAACTCATTTTTTCACACACAGCTGAAGAGAAATTTAATCCCTCTCGGAATTCTTAGGCAGTTGATTGTCCAGAAGGCAAGATTGAATTTTCCAAAGGAAGGAGATTTTATGCTGAGGGAGAATTTTATTGGAAAAAGAAAAGATTTATTGGCCGAAAGTCGAATTCTTCTGTACAAGAGGGGCGCACTTTATCACTTGCCTTTTGAGTAAATTATCAGAATTTAAATCTGATTTGCAGCCGGCAGTCTTTTTCTGAGGTTTGATGTTCAGTCAAGTAGATTCGCCATTCTTCTTCTGTCTTTTCATCTTGGCAAAAGTTCTGGCCAAATTTTTAACTTCATCCATTTACTTTCAGCTTGCTTTTTCGCAGCAATTTAATTATTTAACTAGCTGAAAGTAAATTTTTGAGCCCAAGGCATGAGAATAAATTATTTAAAAGAAAAAAGTCTCCGTATTAATGTTAATCTTTTGACTGCAGGTTAATGACCACGGTGGGCGAATCATCAAAGAAACCAGCAATGAAGTTCGCTAGCAAAGGTGCCCGGCGGGAGACTAAAATCAATTCAAAATGGAAGAATGTCATAGACACCGATCTCGGACATGTCGACTTCGATGAGTTTAAGAAAAGAATCTATGGACAGAATGGACTTCTGACACCGATAGCCAGACGGATAGTCAAAAACGGGATTTTTTAGGCAGCTGGATTCCCACCGGCAATGGATTGTGCAGAATTGATGGTGGAGTGTGCTATCCACTATGATACCCAGAAGAGGCAGATCATCGCACCTGATGGAAGAATCTTGGCACACTTAGGCGAGGTGGCAATCCAGGAAACCTTCGGCATCCCAGAACATTCACGGACGGTCTATAAGACCAAGGAAGAAGCCAAGAGGTTATATGACAGCAAACCGGATTTGTGCGCCACAACTGTTAACAAGGATGGACAAGCCTAAGCCATCAATAAAGAAGATGCCCAAGAGACCCCGCCGGACAGATTTCAAAGAATATTTTTGGAGACATCATCTTGATGCTGAACAGAGTAGCCAGCAACCCGCAAGGTGCCTTTTTTGAGAGCTGGATGTATTATTTCATAGACGAGATCACTTCTGGCGTAAAGATGTTCAACTGGTCACGGATGATAAGTGACAATCTCCATGAGCAATTGATCAATCTGGAAGAGACTAAGTCTTTTCACACGAGCTCGTATATTGTCTACTTGTTGGCCAGATCATATAAGTATCCAGGACTAATTTGCAAGGGCAAAGTTGGCAGCGGGGAAAACGAGCTCAGACCTTACGACTGCTACCCACAGCTCCAGTTGAAGGAGAAGTCTCACTTCAGAAGGGTGCATGATGCCTTCCTAATGCATGTTACCAGAACACTTCAAGGAGGAGTGCATCAGAGGTTGACTCATGAGGCGAAAAGTTTAATCAGTAAATACAGATCCTGGTTCATCCAGTTCCCGAAATTCATGTATGTTAGGATCCAGGGGTTTACTGGAAATCCCTATAAATTGCCCATTTATCCGAAAAATCGGATGATTTTGCTCGAGGTCTTGAGACAGTTAGAGGAATATCAGAACATCCAGAGGCCAACCAAGAAGGCATCTGTCACATTCCCATTTTTCATCGGGAATATGTTGGAGTACTGTCCATCAGCACAGGCAGCTGAGAGTGCAAGGTTGGAGATCCAGTGGTATCCATTTACAGCGTACAAGTCCAGGGTCAACTTTGACCCACATCATAATATTCGGACAGTAGAGGGGAGAAGGTACAAGCACAGAGTGGAACTGGAAGATTTCTGGGCTAATGTCGCCGATGAATACGAAGTTAGGAGGAGACTATGGTCTAGAATGCCCCTAGACTTCATGAGGACAATTGAGTTTTGCCGGGTGCCTGACCAGTTGCAGGACGATGGGAACTACATCCAGCCACGCTTCGAGGAAAGTGGACCTCTTCCTCCCATAAAGTGGTCAGAGCTTGAGCACGCAGACTTGGCAACCTTGATGAGACCAGTGACTAAATACTCTCAGTGGTGGGTTGACCATCATATCCAGGAGATGAGACAGAGAAGAATAACGCTCACATATGATCTACTGAGTGAGTCAGAATTGTATTCTTCTAATGCCGGTGCATCCCATCAGGATTTGGTAGAGATTGGAGAGAAGAGGAAGGAAATAGTGCCAAGTGCTGAACCTGTTTAGAAAAGACATAAGGGAGAGCCATCTCGTTCAACAGCATCTTGAAACTTTGACGAGCTGGTGGCTACTATAGATGAGTCCTTGGTGGAAATACTCGTACCTCCTACAGTTCAGGAAGAGAACGATGAACCTATTTAGCTGGATGATGAGGAGCCTCCATCACCTATAGGCACGGAAATACTTGGTTCAGACAATGAGATAGAAGTCCGGAATAATGACTTCGAGGAGGGAATGATTTCCGCTCTCAGAGGGGTTATGGATGTTTCGAATGAGGAAGATGTTCAGGTAGAGGATGGAATTGAGTAGTCGACCATTCCAGATTGGTTGATAGAGAGGATGAAAATTCAGGTACTTGCAGAAGTTCAAGAGGAGGATGATATTGCCGATTTCTTGGCAAGGTTGGAGCAAGTTGCAATCAAGAAGCCTGCCAAGAAATTCTCTACCATTCAGAGGGATGGGACAGGCAACCGTTCCGTACTCATTGCAGTACCCACGGTGGACAAGCCACAAGACGAGATTACTCCTCAAGAGTATGCCATAACCACTGTAGATCTTGGCCCAACCTCAAAAGGTCAAGAAGTGGAGGAATTAGATAATTCCGTCTCGACCATCAAAGCGAGATTGGAAAAAGAAGTGGCTAAGAAGAAAGAGTATAAAAAAGAGGTTGAACGCCTTAAGGAGTACATACAGCATTTGACCCAGCCACTTGATCAGGGTAATGCGGCCGCTCCTCCTCTCCTCAATTCATCACAGGAAGTGACCAAGGATGTAGATCACGGGATGGTAACAGCCAAGGAAGCTCAGGATTGGATGGCGAGCGAGGGCACTGAGGCGGCCTTGTTCATGGAGAAACTGGCACTTGCTTATGGGCAAACCTCATAATTTCTTTCCAGACTTGTTGATATGGCGGAAACGTGGGAATGTATTCCAGATATGCAGGAGAGGCTTATTCCATGCCTCAGGCTATTGAAAGGCACTCCAAGAGAGGAGTTGGTTGACAGAAAGGTAATTGCTGCAGGAGCAGCATATGATTTTCATCACTGGTTTTGGGCAGTAACTATACGTAGAGAAGTTTTGGAGAAGGTGGAAGTGGATGGACTTCGAATTGAGGAGTAGGTAAAGGAAATTCGGGAGAAAATTCATATGACAGCTGCAGAGGTGTTTGATCAAGAGATTGTCCGAGAAAAGGACATGCAGCTGGAGGAGCTGAAGCGAAAGGTTCAGGAGGTTTTCTTCTCGGCTACTGGACCACTTCTAAGACAGGATTTTGCGAGAGTAGCAAGTCTTTCAGCCATCTGGAATGATTTTGGGAGGCAGGAAGCGGATTGGGCAAGTACCTTTGCCAAGTGTGCAGAGAACTTGGATGAACTTGAATTCCGGATCAGGATGCTGCCATCCGTCACGATGGAGGAGGTCATTGCAGTAGTGTCCAGGTTCGTCGAATGCAATGCTACTCAGAAGGATAAGGACTCCTCTCCTTGATAATAGCTTCAACTGCCTCTTTACTGATAGTTTACTGATTGATGATTCATGTTATTTTGGGCAACCCTAATTAGGGTTGAGTTGTAATAATCTTGGCCGTTGATATTGTTTTAATCTCGGCCCTTCATTTCATTTTTGAAACTCTATATAAACTGATGATCTCTCACTTTCATTTGTGTGGAGACAGTATATGAGATTGTTGCATTGAGACTATTTCGAATAATAAAAGCTCTTATGCATGATTTGCTTTGAATAACTTTTATTGTCAAATAGTAAGTGAGGTTGCATATCTTCTTCCACCATAGATTAAAGTTAGAATTAAGCTAAATAGAATTTTCTTTGAAAGTTGGTTAAGTGAATGAGAGATTGATCGTATCGATTCAATGGTGAAGTATTGCTCATACTTTCTTCGAATGGATGATTTGCATTCGATGCGTAAAGTTAGCCTAAGCTTATAATTGTGGAAGCTTAACTTCAGTCTTGCTCGAGATTTGAAAACCATTATCACACCCCTTGAAGATTGCACCCACTTTGCGTATGTTGTCCTGCAGGAGGCGAAACAAAGTGCGGTTATTTCCTTTCGCCTAAATCTTTACTGTCTCTCAAATTCCTAGGTGTAGAATAGATACTCTGAACCCTTATCCTTTTGCCATTTTTTTTGAGATCCAAATTGAAGTCCTAATTGAGAAGCCTTTAATGATAAATCCGCCTAAGTCCCAAACTTGTGAAAAGTTCTTTAACGTAAGTCCCCTTTTTTATTACCAGCAAATCACAATGGCCATTGAGCTTATCCACACGTCGAGACCCGTCAAAAGAAACCTTGGAATCGCCATATGATCTTCTCAATCTTAGCATACGTGGTTTCTTTTCAAGAGAGATAGAGGTCTCTCGACATTTTATTATTCTCGTAGTTCTATGGATGATAAAATGGGCCACTAACAAGATCGTGAGCGAGTTTGAGGATCGCGGATCAGATTTTTGCTAATCAGCATACCCTTCTTGTTCATTTGTCTACATTAGTCAAGATGGTGAACGGTTTGAAGATTGAGGATAGACTCGAGGGAGCATCTAACTTCACTTCATGGAGATTTAGGATCATGCTTACCTTGCGTGAAAATGACTTGGGTGAGTTCGTGGAGTCTAGCATTCTTGAACCTAAGGAGGAAGAAGAGAAGTTGCAGTGGGTGAAGAAAGATATTAAAGCAATGAAGATATTGGTTGATTCCATCAAGGATCATATTGTGCCTATTGTCTCTAAGTTGAAGACAACAAGAGACATGTTCAAAACATTGGAAGAGATGTACGAAATCAACAATACCACCTCGAAAGCAGACCGAAGCAACTCTACCATGTGAAGATGCTAAAGGTGAATCCGCTGATTTACTTTATGAGGATTGCAGATTTGAGAGATCGCCTCAACAATAGTAAAGGCGGGTTTACGCAGACCGACTATGCTTGCTCTCTCAATGGTCTACCTTTGTCTTGGGGAATCTACATTCAGTGGAACTGCAAGATCAAAATTGCCTAAGCTCTTGATCACTAAGATCAGATTGCATTCAAGAGGAATCAAGGTTGGTGGCAAGAGGCGCTATTCTAAAGTTCAAAGAATGAAGACATTCATGTTCTCGCTCTCCCATGCTTCAAAGAAGAAAGGAAAAGATGGAAGGAAAGGATTCTTCAAGAGGAATAGGGACAAGGGAACGTATGATAAAATTTCCATTCAAGAAGAAGAGGGATATGTCCAAGATTCAATGCTTTAGGTGTGATATGTTTGGGCACTTCGCCAAGTATTGTCCAACTAGACCTAAGCAACAAGTTACCGTTGCGGATGTTGATGATGCTTCTCCGCAAAAGGATTCAAGTGAATATTTGTTCTACTCGGCATTGGCAAGTAGTGTACCTAACGACACCAACACTTGGCTGATCGACAGTGGTGCTTCATGACATATCACTGGTTTTAAGGAGCACTTATCAAGTTTGGTGGAGAAGGAGTCTTCCGAGCAAGTCATTATTGGAGATGATGCTAGCTACTCCGTGAAAGGATTTGGGACCTCTTCACTTCATTTGGATTCCGGCATCACACTTCAGTTGAGTAATGTTCTTTATGTTTCTGGAATCAAGCGCAAACTTATTTCTATTTCGGCCTTGGAAGATAAAGGATATCATGTTGCCTTCTCCAAAGGCAAAGTTCTAGTGTGGATGGAGAACTCTAGCTTCAAGGATGCTCAAGTAATTGGAGTTAGACATGAAAGTCTTTATAGGGTCTACACACGTCCTTTACAAGCGTTGGTTCATGATTCTTCAAGTCTATGTGATCTTTGGCATCGGAGATTGGCTCACCTACACTTCCGAGCCTTACCTATCATGGAGAAGATGGTGTCGGGCCTTCCTAAGTTCAACCAGGAGCACAAAGGTACTTGCAAGGGCTGTGCTTTAAGAATATAAAAGCCCCTTTTTCATAGTAGAGAAAATAGATCTAAGTGTATTTTAGACCTTATTCATTCTAATTTATGTGGTCGTATGTCTGTTTCGTCTTCGATTGGATTCTTGTATTATGTTCTTTTTATTGATGACCACTCTAGGAAGACTTGGATTTATTTTTTGAAAACTAAAGAGTCTGAGGAAGTATTAGATAGGTTTAAGGAATTTAAAGCCTTGGTAGGAAATCTTTCTGGTAAAAGAATTAAGGTCCTCAAATCTGATAATGGTGGAGAATACACCTCTGGCAGTTTTCAGAATTTTTGTATTGATGCAGGGATTAAGAGGGAGTTTTGTGTCCCCTATAATCCTCAACAGAATGGTGTTGCGGAAAGAAAGAACATGACAATCGTGGAAGCAGTGAAGGCCATGATCCATGATCAAGATTTGCAAACCTTCTTATGGGTAGAAGCTTCCAGGATGGCTGTATATGTTCAGAATAGAAGTCCTCATAAGATCTTGGAGAATATGACTCTGGAGGAAGCCTTTACAAGGAAGAAGCCTGAAGTCAGTCATTTGAGGATCTTTGGATGTCCTATCTATGTTCATGTTCCAAAGGAAAAGAGAACTAAGTTGGAGCCTTTTGGCAAGAAGGGAATATTTGTGGTCTACAGTGAGACATCAAAAGCCTACAGAATATACATTCTAGGACAGAAGTTGATCGAAATTAGTAGGGATGTCACATTCGAGGAAGATGTTGCATTCAGGAGATCCAGGGGCATTCACATGGAGATTGATAATGAAGAGTCTCCTCAGGATATGGAAGTTGACCATACTCTTGAGATTCAGAGGGAAACTTCAGAACCAAAAGAAGACATTGATCCTGTTGAACCCTTGGAACCTACTGATGGGCCTACTGACATTGTTATTGGGAGAAAGAAACCTCTATGGGCCAGGCGTACTATGCAAGAGGCTGAAAGTTTTGCAGCTCCTAGAGGCACATTCAGAGAAAGTAAAAGGCCACATAAGTTCTCTAGCTATGTTGCCTTAATGAGTCAGATTATAGAATCCGAGCCTACCTGTGTTGAGGAAGCATCTAATCATCAGGTTTGGAAAGATGCTATGATAGAAGAGTATCAGTCAATTCTTAAAAATGATGTTTGGGACATTGTTCCTAGACTCAAGGGCAAGTCTGTGGTATCTTCTAAATAGCTCTTCAAGATCAAGCATGCTGCAGATGGGAGCATTGAAAAATACAAAGCAAGATTTGTGGCTCGTGGGTTTTCTCAGAAAGAGGGAATTGATTACGAAGAAAAATTTGCTCCTGTTGCTCGCTATACTTCTGTCAGAACCATCATTGCTATTGCTGCATCTAGAGGATGGAAGATTCACCAGATGGACGTGAAGACAACCTTTCTCAATGGAGTGATTGAGGAAGAGGTTTATATAGAGCAACCTGATGGATTTGAGGTTAATCGGAAGGAGTCACATGTTTGCAAGCTGAAGAAGGCCTTGTATGGTCTTAAGTAGGCTCCTCGTGCATGGTACAAAAGGATTGATCGGTACCTATCAAGTTTGGGCTTCTTGAAGAATGATGCTGATTCAGATCTCTACTTCAAGGTAATCAATGGTGATGCATTAATTTTGGTTTTATATGTTGACGATCTGATCCTTACTGGAGAAGATCACCTGATTCTTGAATGTAAGAAGGAGTTGACTTCTGAATTTGAGATGAAGGACCTTGGGCTCATGCATTACTTCCTTGGCTTAGAAGTCTGGCAGAAACCAAATGAGATGACTCTAAGTCAAGGGAAATACACCATTGATATACTCAAGAGATTTGGCATGATGGATTGCAAAACCATGTCCACACCTATGGAGACCAACTTACATAAGTTGAAGGAGGCTGCAGCTAATTTAGACTTGGTGGATCCTACATTGTACAGACAACTTATTGGATCTTTGATGTATCTAGTTAACACTAGACCTGGCATTTGTTATGCAGTAAGTGCACTTAGCCAGTTTATGTGTGATCCAAGACAGATACATCTTGTTGCAGCTAAACATATCTTGAGATACTTGCGTGGCACAGTTGGTTATGGGTTGAGGTATACTTCAGATGCAGACTTGGAGTTACATGGTTTTACCGATTCTGATTGGGCAGGGTGTGTCACAGATTGGAAGGCAAGAGCACCTCCTCGTTGTTGCTTCCATTGGGTTCGGGCTTATGATCGTGCAAACAGAAGCAACACACCGAGCATTGAGTAGAGCAGAGGGCCGAAAGTATATTGCAGCTTGTATGGCAACTCGAAGTAGTGTGGGCTCGTAGCCCCTGTAGGATTGTTTGGACAATCAATGGAGCCTACTTCATCATTCATTGTGATAATCAGAGTTGTGTGAAGCTTTCTCAATAACTCGTGGTTCCATGACAACCAAGACGCTGGAGATCAAGTACCACTACATGAGCGATATGGTACTGCAGAAGGCTGTACAGTTGAGGTACATCAGCACTGATGAGTAGACGACAGATATTCTCACCAAGCCTCTCGCCAAGATAAAGTTTGTGTACTTTCTCGAGACAAGCTTGGTATGGTGGAGAATCCAAATTTTAATCGAGTAAGAGTCTCAAAGATCGCTGAGTCCGCTTAATGAGTTCTGTTTGTGAGAGAGTTCAGTGAATCTTGTTAATGCATTTTCCTCAGACGGAGGAATTTGAGGTGCAAGCCCTTGTTAATGCATTTCTCTTTGAGATTTGAGGTGAAAGCCCTTGTTTCCACCCTCTGAGTGAGTCATGGTGGATGTCATGTGTGTGACTCCATGACATATGTTGTACTTGTGTTTCACCCTCTGAGAGAGTCATGGTGAAAGTCACGTTGAGGTGACAACATCACGCAAGTGATGAACACTTGTACTTACCATAGTTTGGTTGTAGCCATTATGGTTGATATCGTGTTGAGGCGATATCTGATATCACGGTGAGGTGATATTCTCCTTGTTCACTTATGGTTGTAGCCATAGTGATAGACATCACGATGAGGTGATTTGTTTTGTTCAGCTGGAAGTATCTGCCCTAGCTGAGAGGGAGTGTTGATGTTCATGATGCAGCGTTAGGAGTATTATTCCAGCGATATCATCATTTGAAATAAAATTAAATAATAGTTTAATGCTATTTAATTTATATGAGATGTTTATCTTGAAGAGGCACAAATATTTATAAGGTGCTAATTATATGTTAAGACTACATTATGAAGAGGCACAGTTTTGTTTTTAAAGAAAAGGCACAAATTCTTATGATGCCGACCCACTTCCTTTGGACGCGATTCTTCTTGGAGGCCGACCTTGGGATTAAATGAAAGGATGCGTCTCTCTCTCCCTCTCATGTATATATATTCATTAAGTTCGTTCCATTCATTCATTCAGTTCAGTTTGATCATTGTCTTATATCAAGTGCGAATCCATTAGAAGGAGCAGTGTGAAGTTATCATATGTAAAGTGGGATCATTGTTGAAGTAGTCAGTTCTGAGATAGCAGATTGATATAATAGAATCTGTGATTCTATCATTCATTGACACTTATTCTGGCCTCTCTCATTGGCCTAAATTGTACAAGTGTTGTCTTCAAGATTTATATATATAAGAGATATATTGGTGCTGGGTTTTTCTCCCTCAAGAGGAGGGTTTTCCCAGGGTATCTGCTGTGTTATTGTGTCTGATTTGAATTAATTTTCTGTGCATACAATCTGATCATTAAAATTTACAATAAGAAAGTCTAATATATGTTGAGTGCAGCAGCAGAAGTAATCAGGGAATTAAGGGAATATTTCTTGAGAGAGGAGGAGAGATATAATATGTAGAATTAAGAGATAAAATACGGAGATCTAAAGGAAGATATGCAGCAAGGAAGTGGAATGAAGTTAAACATATATTAACCAATGGGATCATTATATGAAATGAAGATATGCAGCAAGGAAGTGGAATGAAGTTAAACATATATTAACCGATGGGATCATTATATGAAAGCTTCCAGAAATAGGAATAGCAGCAACAAGAACTGGTTTGCATTAGAGTATAAAGCCACGTATATTTGGATAATCATACAAGTATATATATATATATATACATAAGATAAAACTGATAATGAATAATATATAAACACAAATACGAATGTAAGGAAAGAATCATTCCGTAAACATAGATATATGAATGCTAATTAATATAGGGAGAGAATAATGATATATATGTATATATCATATACACTTATTCAATAATGATGCTTGCAGCAATTATTGAGCTTTATGAGTAATTATAATGCTTAATATAAGTATGGACAATAGATTACTATTTGTTTGATATATACTGACGATATCTTCTAAATTTTAAGAACTGATCAGTCGATTCTTAGGATGATCATCACCGCATCCAAGGTCGAAGACGGATTGGCTTAGGGAAAACACATCTGAAAGAGTTCCAGTTAGCACGCCATTAAGGGGTAAGTACCCTTCAATGAAAGAGATTCTGATAAGCTGTTTCATAAATGCTCTTCCATCAGAGATAGCCTTCTTTCTGAAGACGGCAAAAGCGACAGAGTTGAAGAGTGCACAAGAACACGCCATTGAGTTGGAGGATAATATGATCACTTCCGGCTTGATGAAAATAGATTCTATCAAATCTCTAGTTCAGCAACCGTACCAGCCAAAGAGAGATAATCTTCAGCCACGGTTGCCAACATCTCCACCAAGACCAATGATTGAAGCTGCACACAGTACAGTATTTTGTCCTTTTCACGACAATGATGCACATAGTGGATCCACATGTCCAGAGAACCTGAGAATGATCCAAATCATGGGTTACACTGAAGCTGCTCCCAATTCTAGTTTTGTACCAACACCAAGTTCGAAGGTTGTTTTACCACAGACGGACAACTTCGATGGCGACTCCGCAGCGGGATACTTTGATGAAGAACCCGTAAATCAAGAAGAAGAAGAAGAATACCGTCAGTACACTCCTCCTGTGTTTACACATGCTCAGCATTTCAAAGCACAAAAAGAAGAAGAAGAAAGGCGGAAATCAAACGAAGAGGGTGAAGAAGTGCCTCTCACTTCTAAACCCAAATCTTCACATGCGATTACTATGCCAGTTGCTCAAGAGACGTCTTTAGCAAATTTTGACATTGTAGCTTCCATGATGAAGACCAAGGTACAAATATCGCAACTGGAATATCTTCAGGATCATCCTGAAGAAGTAGATCAGATTCTTAAGGTTGTAAAGGAGCAGGTTGTGCTCAAGTCATCTGTTCCAGCAAGAGCAAAGACTAAAACGGATCCTGGTAATTGTGTAACTCTGTCAGAAATAAAAGTTGAAGACCAGAACATTTCTTGTTCTGAAAAGAGACCGACAGAGGAGACAAAGTCATGGACAATGGAGTTCGATGGAGATTGTTCAAATACATTTTTAGAAGCAGGGGAATTGATCATATCCCCTAAAGGACAGTTGAACCCAGTTGCAAATTGGCTGCAATTGGAATTAACTGAAGCTGAAAAAGAGGTGCTTTTGCAAGGCCTCAAAGATGCCGAAGACATGGGAATCAAACTCCTATGTGTTAAAGGTGATGTAGAGCTGATCAATGAGCCAGTCAAAGGATATTATCAGGTCAGAAAAGATCACCTACGGCATTACAGAAATCGAGTTTGGAACTCGATTGACTGGTTTGAAGAATTCAACATCCCCAGGATGGACAACAATACAACTAATACCTTTGGGGTATTAGATTTCTCATTTGCATCATATTCTAACTTTTGTCAAAGTACCTTTGCATGGATATATGAATACCTTAGAATCTTCATTCCAGAGGGATTGCCTCCTGCAATTCCCATCAGAAGAGAAGTGAAGCCTTTCAGGCAGAAACGATATTGGTGGGAGGCTCTCCTTGCTGTCATGCAACAGACAATATCCAAAGCACTTCCTTCCTTCGGGGGTGGAGTTAGTTTTCTTTAAGTAATTTTACCTTATGCTTTTTCGTAAATGTTGTATTGTGTTTCCCCGTTTTGTGATGTTTTGTCGTGTTTTAGGTGATTTAGGTAGTCTTGTTTTAGGTGATTTTTAGGTTAGATTTTTAGGAAACTCCAAATGTTGTTAGGTGAATAGGGAAAAGTCCTGACTCCAATGCCCAATTATACAACACTGCTCTACTTAACACTAAGATTCTTAGGTTCTCCTATGCCGTAGGTATCCGACATGGTCACCAGACGGAGCCTAATGTTGTACCCAAACCAAATTTTTTGCTTCATCAAGGCATTTTGCATAAACTAGTCTTAACCTTGCTAAAATGATGTAAAATACAGTTTTGGGCAATATCAAGCATGGAGTTTTTGTCAATATTTTGTCAGTCAAAGTCAGTTTTATTGATCAGAGCCTGAAGCAGAGACTCAGAATGGAGCTTTTCACGATGGAGGAGCGTCTCACGACAGCGTTTCAAGTTGCACACGGTCATTTCAGTGATCGAAACGGAGTTTTCAGTGGTTAAATTATGAAGATTTCTCAGAGAAAAGCAGAAAAGCGCAAATATAGCCCGGGGCGCCCAACTTTTTGAAGGTCAAGATCTTGTTGAAAGTGCTCAAAAATACAGTCAATCTCTTCAGAATTGGTCTGGCTATCCGATGAGCTATTCAGCGAAGCTTTCCGAGACTTGCAGCTCCGGAAAACAGCGACAGAAGTTGAAATTCTCAAAGTTCCAGATATGAGAAATTTGTCTTTTTCAGGCAAAAGCGCAACTATAGCTTAAGGGCGCCCATCTTAAAGAGGGGGTAAATCTTGGCATTTTCGATAATGGATACAGTCAATCCGTTCTCAACTAGTCTGCTTATCCAACGAGATATCAAACGCAGTCATCCGAGTTTCAGAACTCCGGCAGCAGTCGTCTGAAGATCAGCTTATAATGGAGTTTTCACGTTTCTGAGCTTCTCCGTTGATTCCCAGTGCAAGTACAGCCCAGGGGCGCTGGTTTAAATGAGCCTTAAGATGTCAGAATTTGCAGATGAGGTCTTCCTGACATCAGTACTACTCTAGCCTAGCTCCGCAATGCATCATCCTACTTGTCGATCCGACGTTCCAAGTGATCGTGGCGGAGGTTCTACCAAGCACGTAATTTCATGGGCGGACCAACATAAAATTTGCAGTGTATTTCTACAGTCCAGAGGCGCCTAGCCTTTAGGCCTGTCAGATGAGGTCGTTCGCATTCGAAGTCTTCATGGCTTTTGAGCGTAAGTACTTTATCTACTCAACGAGCATAGCCGTCAGCTTTCGGGATTTGGCAAATGCTCGTACGTGCGAGGTCTTTGGCGAAACGCTGAAGAGTGAGGACATCCGGAAAATGGCCAAGTCTGGGGCAGATATTTTAAATAAAATACGCACTGGAGTTTTTGAGGTCTTAGAAGCAGTTTTCTTGCTTCGTCACCTCCAGAGACTTCTCTTGTGGGCTCTTTTGGCTGTCCGTTAAAACAAACGTGGCTCGAATCAGATCATGCCAGCTCCAGAATATCAGAGGTCAAAGCAGGGCATCTGGTTGAAAGTTCAACTTTCGTCAAAATGGTGTCAGTGCAACTGAGAGCGAGGGCGCTTTTACTTTTGAGGCCCTTAACACAACTTTCAGATGTCGTGCATATATCCGTTGGATGCAGAATGTCTCCAGGCACGCAGTGAGCTTCGTTTCTTGTTAGCAGGATTCACCGTTCATCGTCAGCAGCCGTTTGAAGTGTCAGATGGCAGTTTGAGAAATGGCCAAGTCTGGAACCCGTAAAAGCAATTTAATCAGAGGCGCCTAATTTTTCAGGGGGTTAAATGATGGATTTTGCAGTAGTGTCTCCCAGTAGACATTTCTTCCTTGTTCAGCAGGCTTTCCGATGAATATCTCAGTTCAGTCTCAGCATCTTCTGGTCACCCGGAAATCAGTGTCGAAGTTGGCCAGTTGTAACTTTGTCGTCAGCTATAAAATAGGAAGTTAATAAAAAGTGCAATATCTTGAGCAAATGGACGCCTATGAGCTTAAATGACGACTTTTCGGAATCAGTGAAGTCTAGCGGTGAAGCCTAAAGCTTCATCCGGTTTGTCAACTGAAGTTGAATAATATTTAATATTTATTATGCATATTTAGCATTAAAATGGCGAATCTCTAAAATTGATGCCTTTGCAAATTGCATGATGAATATTAATTTATTATTATTTATTTCTGGACTCAGTGTCAGTATCAGTGTAACTGAAAGGGGTCCAATCAGAAGGCTTCTATTTTCAGCTGAGGTTTTAAATCTTGCAGTTGTCAGATTGATGCGAATTTCATCTTCTTTAAGTATGGCGCCATCTTCATTTATTATTCACAAAGCTAAAGAGAAATTCGTTTTTCTTAAGAGAAATTCATATTTTTCAAGCAAAATTCGTTTTTCTTCAAGGCAAAGGCGTATTTTCAAGCAAAATTCGTTTTTCTTCATTTACAAGGCGTATTTTCAAGGGAGATTCGTATTTTTCAAGGCAATTCATATCTTCAAAGTCAAAATTCGTTTTTCTTCAACCAAAAGGCGAATTTTAGCAAACCAAAGGCAAATTCTTCATCAATAATCATTGGCGAAGACATCAAAACATTTTATTTGCAGGTACAAGTCAGAATTATCAGCAGACTTCAGACAAGATGGCGATTTTAGCAGAAGCAGAGCACTAAAAACTTCTTTCTTCCTCTCTGCCTTAATTTTCATTGGCCTTAAATTCTTTTCAAGATGTTTGAAGAATTGCATAATTTTGGCAAAACAAATCATCCGGGTTTGATTTAGAATAGCTTCTCGAGAAAATCCCATGTGCCAGAATTTTTCGTGAAAAATTTACTCCGTGAAAGCATCGGGCCGAGGCTCTAATTTTCTCAACCGAAAATTCCTCTTGCATTGTTTCAGTAGGAAGTCAAATTTTCAAGAATCTGACATTCTGGGTTGTCTTGAATATTCTTTCCTCGATTAAACCCATATCTCGCATTTTCAAAAATAACTCTTCGAAGGCTATTATTATTTTACCCCAAGCAGTTATTTTTAGTTTTCCGTAAAAATATCGAATACAGCCGTTCACAAATAATAGGCGAAGTTTTTCTCGAAAGTACGCAAAGATTACCACGATCGAATTCAAGACCAACAAATCGGTCTTAATTCATGATTTCGTTAGAAAAGATGAGACCGATTTGTATCAAGCCACAGAAGAGATAGTGGCCATCACTTCAGTTACGAAGCCGCCAAAGTTACCAGTCAGTGAAATGCTAGTTTAAGTGTGCAAAGATTGCCAAGATTGCTCAATTTGCTGACATTCAGATGCTGATGCAGTTGACAGCCTCGTTGAGGGGTTGATTGTTCGAGATCACGAATAGTAAACTTCAGTTCCCACCTCTCAGGATAGACATTATACACAGGAGTTAAACTTGGCGTTACCCTTTCAAGTTAACTCGATGTTTCATCACATGCATATCTATTATGAGATTAGCTTTACACACTTGGAGTTTCATTTAGGGTTTTACGTTAACTGATGGTAGTCTTCCAGTTAACTCGCTTTCAATAAGGACGTGCATGCTCGCACAATTGTCCATTTTATTGTTTCTAACCGATGGTAGTTTTCCGCTTAACTCAGATAGTTTACTTCATTAGGGTTTGGCAAATGAATCTTGCATGCATTTCGCGCAGACTATAGGATGACCTTCAAGGTGATTTTAGGTTCCCTACACCTGATGTATATAACAATGTAAGAGCTTTTTTGCTCATTTGTAAATAATCTTTTGCACTAGAGAAATATATGCCGTGCTCTTACCTTGCCCTCGCTAATATTGCTCTTTTGTATTTGTTCATGTGTCTTCGCTATTATGATTAATTGTTATGCCACATAGGGTTTCAAGAGATTGTAATGGTGGATTCTTTCCATAGTTTAGATAAATCTGTTTTGAACATCTTTACCATTGTGATCAATTGTTATGCCACATAGGGTTTCAAGAGATTGTGATGATAAATCTGTTTTGTGAATCTTTACCATTGTGATCAATTGTTATGCCACATAGGGTTTCAAGAGGTTGTGATGATAAATCTGTTTTGTGAATCTTTTATCATTATGATCAAGTGTTATGCCACATAGGGTTTCGTGAGATTGTGATGATAAATCTGTTTTGTAAGTCTTTACTATTTTGATCAAGTGTTATGCCACATAGGGTTTCATAAGATTGTCATGGTAAATTCTTAAATCTGTTTTGTGCCCAATAAACTTGTCTAGATTGAGCTGATAGATGCGCCACCTTTCCTTCAAGTAGAGAATCTTAAACTCGCTTTATCAGTCCAATAGTCAAACTCCCTCGCCCATTTCCTCATGCTCGCTTTCTCTTTGAGGAAACCGGATAGATTTAAAGTAGTTAGCTTAGTTGTAGTTAATGATTCATGAAACCGTAAAATCCTTAGCTGCAACGTTTGGTTTCTTAACCTTTGTGCTCTCTTCCAAATTAAGAAAAAAAAGATAATTTAGATTACTTTTCTTTTCCATGCATTCCAGCACAACGAGGGAGCTTCCCCTCCTAATTTGAAGAGCACTCATTGCGTAGTGTACATAGCTGTCCGTACAAACCTGCACTCCAGAGGTGTTAGTTTTTACGCCAACACATTGTGTGTCTTATTTACTATTGCGCCTCAGAATGCTTTGATAAATACTTTTGCTGGCAATATAGAATATGTAGAAATCCCGACATACAGGATCCAACACCTCATCATGTATTTCAATGAAGAGTGATGCTAGCAGTGGAATCCTCAATTTGCATTCATTACAAGGCCCAAAAACAAGCACAAATTCTCCAAATTTTTCAACACCTTATTGGTTTCAAACACACTTCTGCAATAGATTGGGGGATAAATTTTTTATTTTTTTATTTTTCAGATTTTGAAAATGAACATGAACAAAATGGAGGAAAAACAATGGTAAGAACGATCACAATGGAGAGATAGAGAAGAAATGTAAATGAATGATGGAGTCAAAATGATTTTGCACATGGTCTACATTGCTCACCTGTTGACGAATGCAAGAATGGTAGAAAACAATAGTAGTTGCACGTGGTCCTCACTGCAGTACCATTGCAAACACCATTTTGGATGAAAACAAATGAATGGAAGGAGATCAGAGAGAGATCCAAGAAGAAACCTGCTTTGATACCATATTGAAATGAAAGTGGAAAAAAAAACAAGATTGCTCTCAAATCAAAATACTGTCAATCACATTCAACTGCAAACTATTACAAAATATTGGCATTATAAAGCCATTATTCCCATATAAAACTATTTACGGGAATATAACTACTCGAACTAAATTTATTTACTAAATTAACAATAACATGTTAGTTTATTTATTTAACTATTTATTAACTCATATGTCATGCACTAATTCTTAACAGGAAGGAAAACAAAAAGAGAACAGCAGAGGCAATGGCAGCCCCTTATGCAGATTTTAGTTCTACAGGGTCACAAAGAGATATGGGGGTCTCTTCTCTTGGGCCACAGATACGAGGATTAGGAACTAGAAGTGTGGGCAGCATCAGTTCTAGTTTTTTTGTTCCATGTAATATACCTGGTGCACAACCTTCATTGGAAGGTACTTCTTGGAATAAAGAGTTGCAAAATGAGGTGAAGTTGGCATGTGCTAGATTTTGGTACTACAACAATATTCCGTTCAATGTTGCTTCTAGTCCTTATTGGGAAGGGTTGGTCAATGCATTGACCGTGGTAGGTAAGGGGTTCAAGGCCCCAAGTTGTTATGAGTTGAGTGGTCCATTATTGCAAAATGAGGTCCAAAACACACACCAACTAGTGGAGGAATAGAGGAGAAATTGGGAAAAGAATGACTGCACCATTATATTTGATGGGTGGACGAATGGCAGAAATAGGACACATCAACTTTTTATTGTCTTCAGGGGGACAATTGGTATTTCTAAAATCAGTTGATGCCTCTAATGAAAAAAAGAATGCAGAGACCTTGTGCAATATGTTGGATGAGGCGGTGATGGAAGTGGGGGTTCAAAATGTAATTCAAATTGTGATCGACAATGCAGTTGCATATGTGGCAACCGGTAAACTTCTAATGGCGAGGCATTCTACATTATTTTGGAGCCCTTGTGCTGCCCACCGTCTTGACTTGCTCCTTGAGGACATAGGGAAACTAAGTTGGGTGAAGAATGTGGTTGAAGATGGAAGGAATATCACAAAGTACATCTACAATCACACATGGGTCCTAAGTCTCATGAGAGAGCACACTGATGGTAAGGATCTCGTGCGATCGGGAGTCACATGCTTTGCCACCAATTTCCTCACTTTGCAGGGTATTTTAGCTACATTGCCTAGCCTCAAGCGCATGTTTGTGAGTGAAAGATGGTTAGAGAGTCCTTATTGCAGGAAGCCTGAAGCAGAGAAGGTCGTGAAGACCATTTTTGAGGATAGATTTTCCAAACTAATGGAGGAGATTATCAATGTAAGTTTTCAAACTTTGATTGATGATTTATTTTTTTGTTTTCTAATATTACAACTTGCTGATTTTGTTAAATTTTTTATATTTTATGTGTCAGAATCGTTGGTTAGAGTTCTATGATAAGTTATCTATATGAGGCCATGGATAAGGCCAAAGAAGCAATTCAACATTTATATGGGTCAAACAAGACCAAATATGAACCCATATGGCACATAATAGATCGGAGGTGGAACCGACAACGCCACCAACATATTCATGTTGCTGCCTACTTTTTGAACCCCAAGTTTTATTTCTCTCCTACTTTCAAAGCAGATGCAGAGGTTCTTGTTGGCCTCAACACATGTATTGAGAGATTGGTTGGTAATGATGACTTTCAAGATCTCATACTTGATGAGATACAGAGCTATAAGAAGGCTGAAGGCCCATTGTTTTCTTCCAAGGATTGCATTCGTAGGAGAGACACTCTACAGCCAGGTAACAAATTCATGTGTTTAATATTATTTTACTATTTATGCTAATGTTTATGTTTATTAAATCCTTACTAAATTATAAATGGCAATTGTTATCCTTGTAGATTTGTGGTGGCAAGATTATGGTGCCGCAATGCCTAATCTTCAGAAGGTTGCCATTCGTATTTTATGTCAGCCTTGTAGTGCATTTGGTTGTAAGCGCAATTGGAGTGTCTTTGAGGCCATTCACACAAAGAAGCGCAGTCGGTTGACTCAAAAGCGCTTGAATGACCTTGTCTACGTGCGGTACAACCTTCGATTGCATGAGAAGAAGGTACATGGGCAGAGTTCACATGAAGCACTTGACCTTGATGACATTGATCCATTCTCAGATTGGATTGCTGCGCCTAATGAGGTCGATATGGAACCATGGCTAAGTGATGATGAGTTAGTTGAGATGGAGAGGGAGGCAGAGGCAGCTGAATGGGAAGCAGAAGTGGTAGCATATGAGGAGGAAGAAGGCGAGCTTGGTTAGCTAGTAGAGGTAGTTTCTTCACACACACAACTTGATCCTATGTCATGTCCCCGAAATCAGGACATTAAGGATAACAAAATAAAATTAAGAATGTTAGCCATCGATATAATTATAATTGTCAAAAGACAATATTATAATTATTATGAATATTAATATTAACGATTTAAATATTAAATTATAATAAAAACACGAAAATAAAATAATACTATGATTATCGAATATTAAGTTATATTAAATATACAAAAGATAAATACATCAAAATAAGGAAGCACAAGCATTTACAGTACAAGCTAACGTATATTAGCTAGACAAAGATACGTATGTCACTAAATACATTTGACTACAAGCACGGTTTGATAAATAAACCCAAAATGGGCGATTTACATCTAATGACTACCCCCCAATCGATATCAATATTCAGACTGGGGCAATATTTGCACTTATATTAGAAGTCGATATATGTAATAAAAGGTTGATAAAAGTAGATGAATTAATAAAAGAAATAATAGAGTTCATTAACCAAAACAAGAGCTGACAAAGGTATAAATTACCCCTATATGATAATCATCACGATGGATATCAATTGGGAGGGAATAGTAATTGCTTGTGTAATGGCGTGCTAAGAAGTATAGGGACGACATACACAAGTAATACCTCTAAATCCAATAATACCATTCTAAATGGAGCCGCACTATACTTTATCATGGTCATGTGAATATCGTTGAAGATACAGATGCAACTCAGTTTATCAACTCTAGCCGGGCCCCATTGTGAAATCGAGGACTTGAGAGGCGGACAATCCCACTGAATTAAATAGAAGGCATATAAATATAGCAATATATGTCTTCCTCGATAAAAGATAATTCATGCTGTGAAGTGGATCAATTAGTTATAGCAACGTTAAGTGTAGAAGACAAATACAATAAGGATGTTCTAAAGGGCGAGCTAACAACGAATAAGATAGCGCTTGCATCACATTCAGATTTGAATGTATTCCTGAGCTTTATCCTATTTGCAAGAGATAACAATTAAGGCAACGATTAGGAAAGTTAACAAGCAACAGGTATTAAAGGGATTAAAGAGAGCATACAACAAAGCCTTGATTAGTTAAGAAAGGCAGCAAAGAGAGACGTGTCTCTTGACTAAGAAAGAATGAAATCGAACCTCTCGATGAGTTTTGGAAGAAATAGGATGGGCCAGGAACATATTGGTTTTGCTCGGAGCTCAGGAGGTGAAAAGGAGGGAATAAGGAGCACTGGCATTGAATAAAGGTGAATGGCCAAACACTCGTATTTTGGGAATCAGGATTCCAAAGGCTCTCTCTGTTCTGCGGTGTGTATGTATATTTCCATGGAGATGGTGGTTGAGTGGGACTAGGAACCAAAGGAGACATATTCAGATAGAACATTCTCCAAGGAGATTGACCTGGGGCAGCAAACAAAGAGTAGGGAGATATCCTTGGTATGGTGGTTAAAATTGATAGTTACTTATGTATTTTGGTAAGGAAATAATTTACATACAATTTGTAGATTTGGGTGTGGTGACCTAACAATGTATTAAATTTAAATATCAGATGGAAAACCAATCCTCATTGCTTGATTGAGACATTCGTTGAGAATTGACGACATGATATGGTGATATCGCCATATATGCTCCTTCATGAGTCTGACGCAGAAGCGAAATACGGGTGTATGAGTCATAAATGGATATTATTGTGATTTGCCCAATGTGATGCCTTTGCATGATTGTTGCTTTCCCTCATAAGCTATTTATAATTCTTTACTCCAGGAATAGATTCGGTCAAATCCTTTCGCTTCAGCCACCCAAGGATGGGAAGTTTGGCGGAAGGCCGGGTAATGCAGTCCGCTTGACTGAATGGATCTGAAGCCGGTGGAAACTAACGAAGTCACTTGGAGACGTTCGGCACCTGCGACATGATGAAATTCTACCATCTCCAGATGAGGGTTAGGAAGAGAAGGACAAAATCCCATTTAATGCATGGTGGGTTAAATCCAAAAGGGGAACATTACAAAGTGGTATGGTGGTCATCGCCATACCTACGTGTGTACCGTAATATTCAAGTGTATTCAAAGGTTCACTTTGTGACTTATATGTATGCTCTGTAACATATGTTCATGTGAATACTTTGTGTGTTATGTGTATTCGTGTATATGCTTCATACTCGTGTATACTTGATGACCTTGGGATGGTGGGCGGGTCCACGGTGTAGTATGGGGTGCACCGAATCCCCTTCCCAATTGTCTGACGGTATACTTCATTCGATTGTATTCGTATTTGAGTGTATACTCTATGACTTGTGGTTGTATTTGAGTGCATACTCTATGACCTTGCAATTGTATTCAAGTGTATACTCTATGATTGTATTTGTATTTGAGTGTATACTCTATGACCTTGTATTTGTATTTGAGTGCATACTCTATGACTTGTATATGTATTCGAGTGTATCCTCTATGACTTGTATTTGTATACTTGGTGACTTTGTATTCAAGAGGATGTATTCGAGTGTATACTCTATGACTTGGTATACTCCGTGACGTTGTGACTTATATATTCAAGTGTAATCAGGTGTATACCTTGTGGCTTATGTGTATATATGGTATTCATTTGGCTTATGTATTTAAGTGTATACTTACATGCATGCTTTGTGACTTGATGTACTTGAATGCATGCCTCATGTATATGCTACATGCTCCATACTTTATGCCTTATAAATATTCAATATGTGATTCATATGTATGATACATACCTTATGTGTATTCCAGTATGTGATTCATGCTTTGTGTATCCATGTGTATTCATGCTTGTCTTGCACGTATTCATGTTTTACATGTATTTATGTGTATGACTTATGCCTTGTGAAATGTATATTTCATGCTTTATATGTCCCACATATATTCGCGTGTATGAATCATGCCTTATGTATTCATGTCTTCATTAAATGCCTCTACACTTTGTGTATTTAGATGCATGCTTCATGTATATTAATATATATACTTCATGCCTTACCTATCCTATGGTGTTTTGTTTCGTGGTATATATGGACGTGCTTAGCATCTTACTTGTCCACTTCATGACTGATGTACTCTAATACATAGATTTAGGTTAAATCCCAAAAAGGGGACATTACATCCTATCACTATGGATGAGGCACCTATTGAGGCAACTGTTGAGGTTCCTATTGAGGACACTGCAACTATACCATCTACTTCAGCACCACCCACACAACAGCGACTAAATCTTTTGAGTTTCAATCGTAGAAGAAATTTATGATAGATAATTTTTATTGATACTGAAATTTGAAGTTGATATGTATTCAAAAGTTGAACTTGTTTTTTGGTCTATGATACATTGATGATTGATATGTATTAAAGTTTTAAACTCTAATTTTGATTTATATATGATGAAATCAGTTGATACATTGATGATTGATATGTATTAGACTCTAATTTTGATTTATATATGATGAAATTAGTAATATGTTCTAAAAATTCAGTTTATATGTGTGTTTTTTAAGAATATTCTAAAAAAATGTGTATTTTCAAATGTTTGATAAATTTGCAGTGTTATTGCTGAGTTTTTCCCTGAGTTTTTGCTGAGTCGCAAGTTTTTTTAAAATTTGGGTCTGCTGAGTTGTTGCTGAGTCCGAGTTTTTCAACTATGCATAAAACAACTCTTTCCAAGACACCACACACTATGATTTATGTAAAGATAATAGAAAAAGGAGTTACTAAGTTTTGTAGCCCGTTCATTAGGTTAAGTACTTGATAATGATTTGATCAATTCCAAAAAATTAATGTCAACATCGGTCATACATGTGTATGGAGGCATGATAATACAAAATGAATTCTACATCTTACATGCTAGGTTCATCTTTTGAAATGTGTGCTGGCCATGACCATGACACCAAACAAGAACATGATAGCTGGGCATATTAGCAACAAGTGACATGCAAAAAATCATCGAGCTACATCATATGACACATTAGTGGTGGTAGGAGAATCTAAACAGTGATCTCCTACACGAGGACATAGGCAAACTTGTGTTGTTCCCATATGAAAATTTCATATTGTGTCAAGTTTTAAACTCAAATCTGGCATTTACAATAATAATCACCCTTAATTTTATTTTTTTTGAAAAACTTGTTAGCTCAAAACAAAATGAAATGCCAAGAACTTCCTTTCCACTTTTTGAAAATCAAGTTCCTAGTGTGGGCAAGGTGAGAGCATATAGTGTACGGGATTACAAGTTCTTTTGAAAATAAGAAGCTAAAAGTAGTATCCACTTATTTAGTGAGAAAGCTTATACAATAGTGAAAATGCAAGCAAGCTCTTCCACTTTTAAGTGGTGAGTGAATACAGCAAGAAAGAACAACTCTACCACTTTTCAGCGGTGAGTGAATACAATAAACTAGAGCAACTCTTCTTCTTTTTAGCGGTGAGTGAGAAGTAGAACCAATAAGCCACTTATTCAGTGGGGTGAGTAACAACAAATACCAAAAACAGCTCATTGGTGGTACTACCACTTAGTGTTACAATGTTAGCTCATTTGTAAACTTCTAAATTCAAGATATGCATCTACTGCCTCAAGTATGATCATGAAAGAAATTGATAGAACATCCCCATATGTATCACAACATCAAAGAACTAACCACCCATCATGGAATTAACAAATATACCTCAAAGAATTGCAAATAGATGGTTGGTGCAGGTTTGGAACCCTGCTGTTATAGTCTGGAAAGTGAGATATAAACTCAAAAAACTTCACCAAATCACTCTCACACGTACCCACAATGAATGTAAGCTCAAAGAATGACAAATAGATGGCTGGTGCAGGTCTGAAACTCTGCTGTTACAGTCTGGACAGTGAGATATAAACTCATAAAACTTCACCAAATCACTCTCACATGCACCCACAATGAGTGCAAGCTATAACCATGTTTCCAAACAGCTATACGTGACTTATCCCATCATCAAAATAGTGACCGCAAAACCAAAACTGAAACTTCAAAGCATTTCCAATGGTGACTTTTGGTTGGAATCACACCATAGTCTAGCTAGGGAATATCTTGCGATTCTGAAACTAGAATTCTGAGGGATTT